>CAUJRU010001350.1:0-163740 GCA_963277665.1 Viscum album | reverse complement strand
GTTCCCCTCCACTAACATTGGATTTGGAAAGTGATTAGAAAAGTTACCAAGTTGGAAACACTTATGGAATTGAACATCAATTAGGGCCTTCACCATATTCACCTTTTCATTACTATTGGATATTTGAGGCTTCACCTTATTATGACAATTCTATGCAATATGGACATCTCTTCCACACTTTTAGAACTTCTTGTTCTCGAGCAGGCAGTTCCCCGAATCTTTCTTCCAACATTTATTACATGTTGGATGTTTCACTTTCTTTCCCCATCTTCCAAGATCAAAGGTCATCCTTAATATTGGATCCACTGATCACTTATTTCCAGTGGATTTATGATACCACTGCATCTCACCAAACTCTAGTTGAACTTTCATTGAACTATGTACGATCTCCTCATAGATATCATAGTCTTAGTTGGCTAGATTCTTCCATAGCAGAGGTCTTAGTCCACCAAAGAATATATCTACCATCCTATTTGGATCTATGAAAAAGCTAGAGGTCAAATATGAAATCCTTGTGATGTTCGTCTCATAGCTTTCCATAGATTCATTCTCCTTCTTCTTTTGGTTGAGAAAATCATTCCCTCTTTGTGTTCTCATCAATGGTGGGAAATAATTATTGAAGAAGAAGCCTATGAACTCTTCCAAAACTATATCATCAACCTCCACTTTTGGCCTGGTTTTTTTAACAAGTTTCCACCACTAATAAATGGCTACCTATAAGTAGTAAAAAGCCAGGATGACCTTCAATTTTTTGAATAGCGGAGCATATAAAATATCTTCTCGATATAGCTGATCCACTGTTCAGTAATCAATAGATCAGAAGATCCACTAATGTTTGGTGGCCATTGATGCATAAAGGACACAATATAATGTTGTTACCTTCATGGTGAAATCGTTATCTCATCTTGATTCAAGGTATTTCCTATAACTTGAGTCAATTGGTTCATCATTCTCATGAATGTTTCCATTCCATCTTACATCCGAGGGCCATTAGCCTAGTGTCCATTTTGGTCAACATTTGTGTGGTTCCTTTTATTTCCTAAAATTTTCCAAATGACTAAAACACTAGTCATAATATTATATCATTTATAATTCTTTTAAATATAATTTATTTTTATATCTTAATACATAATGCTTAAAAATATTATTCATTAATAACAATTACATTTACCTATAAATCCTTCATAATGATTCATAAAAATCTTTTGATTGACGAAAAATATCCCCTTGGTGTGTCAAAATAGGAGTATTTCAGGGTCTGTAGTCATGTAATTGGATATACCAGGTCACGCTCAAAATTCCTTTTTGGGTTTTTCACTCCTAGGTACATCTGTTCTAGATCCACATCCACTTGTTCATAACCATACATGGATTTATTTGTTTAAAAACCACTTAATTTTTCACCAAAATACCGGGATGTTTTCCTATATTTAAACTTTTCTATAGGGTTATTTATGATTTCTTCATATCCTAATTTCCACAAATAACTAATCTACCTTCTAATATAAACTATGTAATCCCTCTATTTAATTACATTTTAAAACATTACATATTACAAATAGAGGATCTTTAATGTCTAGTATCCTTGAAATCAAGAATATAAAACATGAAAACATAAAACATTATCTTAATCCACATGAAAAGATTTTTGAAAATTTCATACTAAATAATATTACTACATCTGATTACTTGGAGACATAAATCAAAGGAAATGGTGAGAAGAAGGTCTAGTAACGGTAAAAAAGGTAATCAGTTTACTTCTGATGTCAACAGGAACATGATGGAAAACATAAAGAAATTAGTAATGGAAGACCATGAATATAATAATAAAAATAAGATTATTTATAATGTTAATATATGGATACAATATTTATTCTTTACATTCGTGAATATATCACCAAGGCCCAACCTGAAAGATTCGTAAAAATTACCAAGGTTATTCACCAAGGAATCTTAAAACATTCTATCTCAAGAGAATAATTTATTTACCCAATGCATTAGAGAACTATTAGGGTGAACCCTTAATATGTATTTATTTTCATATGATAAACATAAATAACAATCAAACATAACATAAATAACCCAATATTAATAATGTAAATGGGTTTCATATCAAAATTGTGATGTTTTAGAAAGTGATAAAAATAAGATCATTATGTCATTTATAACCTATGGATAGAGAGTGAGAGTTAAATTTTTGTAAATTAAAGAATAAAATATATAAACATTATGTGTTGAGGAATAATCCTAGAAATTTAGTAGATTTGGGTATTCACATAAATAAAATATTAAAATTTCTTAAGAAAAAGAGAGATATTTTGAGATGAAAATTTTGCAGCATAACGACAATACGACATGGTATTAGAAAACATTAAAATGAGAGTATAAATGGTCACCCATTCATAAGAGAGTCATTATAAAGTAAAAGGAAATAATATAATGTATATAATAACAAGTTATGAATATTTTAATGACATACCACATGAAAATAAAACATGAAAGAAAAGAGAAGATGTGATTTATTTGGAAATAATTCGACAGCCTACCATCGTCACTTAAAAAATCAGAAAATTAGTTGATGAGCATGGAATGGGTATCTCATAATTTGGACATCAATTATAAATAAACAAGGATATATAATAAAATTACCACACATACTAAAATAGAAACTAGAAGACATAACATAAAAGAAGTGTTGACTAAAAGAGGAGGGTGAAAGTTTCCCTTACCTTGAAAAGTAACTTCATGAACTCGAAGGTTGGGTCCATATAGGGCTTGAGGGAAACTTGGGAGGACTAATTGGGAGTTAAAAGACTAGAGATTTTTTGATGAAATTTTGGAATGAAAGGAATGAAGGAATACATTGGTATTTATAGGAAAAATGAGGGAATATTTTATTAATTTCTAAGGGACAATTCATTAGAGGTATTTGAAAAACCATGGGCTTGCCCATTGTATTTTTCAATGTTATTGGCCACTAGGGACACCTACTAGCATATATTACTGTACAAAAGTCTACCATAATTATTATATCATGAATACATCATTAATGTGGTCATTAAAGACACTGAAACACAAAACTATATTTTTTATTATTCACTGAAAAAAAACTTTTTAAAATAATGTCATAAATTCACCCTAACTTAATATCAATGCTCAGGATTCAAAAATGAACTCTAGTTTTTTTAAAAAAAATTATAATTATGAGATAATTAAATTTCATGTGAAAACACTATTTACCAAAAAATACTAATATTTAATTAATAATTTCTTAACTGGTTATTTACTTATGATATTATATCACATTACCTAATCTAGATTACTAAATTATATTTATAATTTTTTAAGTGAGGTTAATATTCTATTGCTCAAATTACTATTCATAAGGGTAATATTACTATTTATAATGTACTCTTCCCTAAAAATTTAGTTTATCTTTTTAGAATCCTAATTTTCTAACAGATCACAATAACAGAAAACCATTTTTTTAAAATAATTTCACAATATTAAATATTTAAAGTATTAATAATTATTTTAAAATAAAATTTTTTCAATATTCATAAATAATATGTAACTTCTAAAAGTTTATCCTATATTTATCTTGACAATTGAAATGAATCTTTTTTTACCAAAATAAGAAAAAAAATTATTTATACAAAAGGATAACACAAAGTAACTAAGGCCTCATTACATAGATCCTTTTAACACCTTCATAGGACCTGAGAGTAAGGTATTCAATTGTGATAGAATCATGGGGATCCACAGAATGAATTTCTTGAGTGGTTATTTCTATCATCTTGAGGATCTCTTGTAAGAGATATCATTCAAGATTAACGGGTTTTGAGTTCATCTTGGGATTGGTCCATGGAAAATCCCAGTGATCCACCCCCTTCCTATACTGTGATAGATGGGCCTCATATGGCCTGAGTCTACTAGGTGAGGACTTCGAATATTCATTTAGAATTAATTAACCATGATCATTTGTATTTATAAACAATAATCATAACATTAAGAGTATAGTTTCTAATAGTTATATTGACCTATAGTCATATAACAGTCTAAACCCAACAGTCTTATTTTAATTATACTCACTTCATTAATTAAAGGATTTTTTTTATTGAGTATAAAATAAATTAACACAAAAATTTAGGAAATAAATATTATTCAAAAGTTTGAGTCATTTTAAAAAATATATAACAGAAAATTTAATGTATATCAGTAGGTTTATATGATAGAATATTGAGATTGTTATGTTTGTTTTAATAGTTATTGAAATTAATTTGACTATGTGGGGAAACACGATATTGGTTCTTGTAAAAAATTTAGATTCTTGAGACATATTTCTTATTATATATCATTTTTATTTGGAATACGGTAACCAGTAGCCCATATACATTTATTATCCTGATACTATCACTATTTAAAATATTTAATTATTTATTTTAAATAATATCTTTCATTGGTTTTAGGATAGAATATTTTTAATATCTTAATGTTTTCATATCTCAAAGTTAATTTTCATGAGTCAAATTTCTTATTATAAATCATGTTATCTTTAGAGTTTCAAATACAAAAGATGTCAATATTTTTTATCACAATAATCTGATTAGTAAAATTATGTAATGTATCCTTATTTAAAATATTCATTACATGGTGTTGATTTGAATGTTTGTATTGTATTAATGGTTCTCTATCTCATGTTTCAATTCATTGAGTCATATTTATGTTATACACCGTGTTATATTTTATCAGGTTTAGTTAGAACCCCATTTAAATCTAATATCCGGATTCACTTTTATTTCATGATATACAATGTCTTATTCTCTTTTTATTCTCTCATGTGATTTTGAATCGAAATTTTCAAAATTTATAAGGTCATTTGCATCTCAAAGTCCCTTCACAGAGATAAATTTTTTATAAATTGTTTTTATTTATATATTTTAAATATTGTGTAGTTTATTTATTATTCCATGAAATCTAATTCATTCATGGTATTTTAAATTCAATTTCAATATCCATTTCATTAAATGGGGTTTTATATAATAGTTCAATGATTCATAATATATTTCCCAACGGAAATTCATTATATTTTATTTATAAATTCTCTAGTTTTTAATGTTCTTATATATCAATTTTTATCCTTCTATTTTTGACATTATCTTATTAAGAATTATTTAATAATAAATTTCATTTATTTAATTACTCTCAAAATAATTATTTTCAGTTTTGGAGGAGTAGTCACATTTAAATACATTACCTAATTTTTCCTGATTTGTTATTGGATGTTTTTTATTTTTCCATGAAATTTAATTCCAATATTAATAGTCTCTCTTTAACAAACCCCACACCTATGTCCTAGATACAATTTTTTCATTATTACATTGTCAAATATGTAAGAGATATAATCTATAATATATGATCAATGTAGTAGACTTAGAGAACTTGATATATATACAACACCCATATTACATAAGGAATAAAACATCAAACATAAAAAAGAAAATGTTAAGAATATTCTAAACTCATTCTATGATATTTTATTCATATAATGGAGAAATGATGAAAAATAATAGGGAACATAAATGATATTAAAATTTTATGTTCCATTTAATCAATTATGTGTAAATATAGAATAATCAATATGGTATGGTAAATAAATGGAAACATATTCCATTTAATAAATAACTTGACAATGTAATGTATTTGAGGACTATATCAATGGAATAATATTCTGAAGAATAATAACTAAATTTTCAAGAAAAAAATTCATAATTTTATTACTCCTAATCTTAGATATCACTACATCATTATCATGAAATTCTTATACCAAGGTTATTTAAACTGTAGGAAGGAAATCAAAAAAACACATTTTATAATTTTGGCCAACTAATTTGTCTCATTAGACCTATCGATGCATCAAGGGTATATATAATTATATAACCTACCTATAACTACATTTATAATGAATTATTTGTATATTTAATTATTTAATTTAATTCATAAATAATATCCCTTATCAATAAATTCCCACATTGACAAAATAAAATAGAATATCATTAGTTCATTAGTGAATCGAATATCATTAATAGTTATCCACATTTGTCAAAAATGATTCGAGTTTATGAGATAATAATATACACAATACAAATAATATGTATATTTTAGAGAAATTTAATTTCCATTGATCATAATGAAGTGAATATTTCATGATAAAGTTAATGTCCACAAAAGTAATCAAGAGATTGTAATTGACCATCTAAAAAGTAGATTTTACCATCAAATAAGTTTTATTAAATAATTATGTATAATTGAAAGGGAAAATTTAGAATTATTTTTCATAAATAGTTCTCTTTAAATACAATTGAAATATTATAGAAATATATATTTTTCATAGAACTATTGCAGCGCTGGGAAACACTTTTTACTTTAAAAAGAAAACATTCATTTTGTATTTTTATAAGGAAAGTTCAAAATGACCCCATTCCAAAATAAACATTTATTTTTTATATATATCATTGTAAAATTAAAGGATTACATAAATGTCCCTTAATAAATCATTTAAGTAATAAAATTTTATTTTTGAAAACAATTTTGAAAAATAAAGACACAAATGAATAATATACCCGATCTAAAAGAGAAATAAGATCAAAATTTCCTTCAAATATTTAACATGAAAGTGTAAATTGAATTTAGTCATTAAGAATAATATATAATTATTCTTTAATATGAAATAAATTAACATGCCATTATATACACCACATTAAATTAAATAATAGTATAATGCCAAATAAGTCTCAATGGAGTGAAAATTGAGACGAAATCCATAGCAATGATCATAATATTGAAGTTATACATAACCAATGAATTGAATGTAAATCCCAATAAAAATTTTAAAATTAAAACAAACATAATCATAAGTCATTATATATATAATGCTGATATAATATTGTCTATAATGATGTTATTTGACCAAATTAAAGGATATTTAATTAAGAAAAACCTTACCTTAAGTTTCCTATTAGTTGTATATATATTAAAATAATTTGAAATGATTTTAAATATTTTATTAATTTATATGAGAACTATATTATTATTTTAATTATTTAGTATGGTTATCTTCTAAAATCATTTCACCCATTCGTCAAAAATATTTATCTATTATCATTGTTTTTGGTGTTAACTCCTTTAGTTTCTTATGCATATTTTATCAAGGTAGTTCTCATACTTGTTTTTTGATTAAGGTTTTATAATCTCTAAAATGTTAATGAAAATATATATATAATATCTATTAAATTTATCTTCATCACCCACCAAATTAGACAAAAATGAAAAACAGATCACATATCCTTGTGTAGGTGGTTGTCCACAGGTTCACACGAGTGACGTTATCGCTTTCTTGTAGGTTGGAAGGTAAGATGCATTATATGATATTGTAATACTATAAGTATGATTTTTTAAATAACTATCATATTTAATCATTATTTATATCTATATAATGATCAATATAATGCGGTGATGGAAAAACATATCATCACCAAACGAAGAAAACAAGTTGTCAGTACGAACAAGTGATGTATTTTGTTTACATTTAATGTATTAGTGATTACAAATGGTTGTAAAATAATCATAATAACAAATATGTATATTGATAATATTGGATTTTTTATTTTAGTATTTTTTAAACTAATTTATTCATTTCTGAGGAAGAAATAAATATGAAAGAGATGGTATGACGATTAGCTCTTCTTCGAATGTGATCCTTTAAATATTCTATTAAATGGACTAGGGATTATATTTTATGAATAATATAGACTCAATAACATGTAAAAGGATGTTGAAATATGGGTTTTTATGGATTTTTCATGATAATAGGATCTAGGTGTTGTGTAAAAGAGAGGAAAGAAGGTACCTTTTTATATTGAATGAAAGACACACATGAAATTAAAAAAAAATGTAAATATAAAAACTTAATTTCAATTGAAAGTTTCATGATGTGGCTATAATTTTGTTTCAATGATAGGATATGGTTTAAATCCCTTCCTAAAATAAAATATTTTTTTGTTTATGTTATATGTTGAACCATATCATTTGGTTTAACCCCTTCATCAAACAATATTTACCTTAACCAAATGAAAGGCATTTTAAATCATAATGGGAATTAATTTTTCTTATAATGTTTTAATTTTCACAAAAATTGAAAATTTATGACATTATAATCCATTTAAAAATAAAATTATCCTCTTAAAATATTTTTATTATTTTTAAATATTTTAATAAAATATTAATTATCCTAAAATATCAATAAGGTCATTTTTGACACTATTCGTTTAATTTAACTTTAATATCCCAAAGATAAATATGAAATTAAAACAAGGAATTTTAAATAGTTTATAATATATTATATATATTTATAAAACATTTTCTGACAATTACTCACCCAAAAAATATTTATTTTCGTTTTCTTAAAATAATTTTTTTTCATTTTTCTGTTAATTAAATAAATTCTATTTTGATGTTGCATAATTATTTACTTTAAATATTTGATTAATAAAAATAGAAAGAATTAATAGTATAAAATGGTCATTTGTAGCTCAATTAAATATTTAAAACTAAATACAATTTGTATTTATCTCTTTCAAAAAATATTATATATATAAAAAATTTAGAGTGCCATTTTTGACAATATATTTACATACAATAATTTTAACGTTATAGTCAAAGGAAATTTTATTAAAATTGAACTTTTTTGAATATTTAATTTTATATAAATTAAAATAATTATTCAAAAAAATTAAATAACAGTATAGTGAGTGTTTTAGGCTTTATCATGTTATCTTGAACCTTAATTATGATATTTACCCTTCACCGATGGGATAAAATTTTCTATAATTACTATTCATATTGCCTAAAAATAATAGAGACTTATTTACCTAATTGGAACCTCCTAATTAAAAATACAGTGTCTATTTTTCATTAATAAATTTTTATCAGAGGCATAATTTTTTTTAAATATTTTCGTCTAAAGTGAAATGTAAAAGTCTTATTAGAAATATTCATTTTTAATCATAAAAAATAAATTATATCAACATCGAAATTTTTTTGATTCAAATTAAATTATTCCAAATAAAATTGATCATATGTTACTGAAAGAAAAAAATAAAAAATTATTTTGTTAATTTTATAATGCTGGATTTATTAATAATAAATGACTATATTTGAAAAATTGGTATTTTTAATAATTCCTTTAGAAACAAATTATTTATGAAAAATTTCGAAATATGAGGATAATTTTATTTTTGAAATGAGGATTTGAAACATGAAATTAGTTTAATAAATAATTTAATTTATGTAATTTTAGAAATTATGTTTTAGTCACATCCGTTAATAAAACTATATATATGATGTTATTGTTTATTTTATCAATAAATATTATTATAATAGAAAACTTGTGTTACATTATTCCCTCAAAAAAAGTTCATCATCTAAATTTATAGAATGTCACCTCATGAATCTGTTTGGGTAGTTTTTATCCTAATTTATCCATATTCACATGTCACATCTTATACCATATAATTTAAATGAAGTTAATTTACCAGTTAAGATGTTTGATTCGTCAAAACTAATTATCTATTATCCATAATCTTGATAGGCTTTTCACTATAATATAAATTAGTTTCTGATTACATTTTATTATTGGTTAGTATATGCACGGTATATGGAATGTACTTCCCCAATAATGAGATATGGAAAAAAATAACTTTCTTCAGGGTTGCTAGGTTGTATTACCAAATGAGAAGCCACATCTCGAGTTCTTTCTAGAATTTTAAAGGGTCCAATGTACCTAGGGATAAGTTTTATATTTTTAATAAAACTTATGTTACCATTACAAGGATATAAATTCAATAATATTTTATCTCCAACTTGAAATTACAAATATTTCATTTAGTTATCAGCATAATTCTTTTTTAATTCATTGATCTATTTTAATTTTTTTGAACAGTTTTTCCTACATTGTATCCCCCTATATATGTTTTAAACCCACACTTTTTCATTCACCAACATCACAATAATTTTTGGTATAAAATATAACTCTATATAATCCTTCATATCACTACTGGAACATGATGTTTTCTCAACGCTTCTTTTCCAACGGTTTAAACAAACTCTTGGTAAAGAATCTATTTCCCAACAAATTACTAAAACCATTGGGAAAGGGGTGTCCAAGGAACCCTTTCCCAACGGGTCAAGAAAAATGGTGGGAAAGGGGTTTCCAAGACACCATTTCCAAACGGTTCTACAAGAACTGTTGGGAAATGGACACTGTTTAACAACGGTTTGTTTAAAACATTGGTAAATGGTCTCTTGGAGAACCCTTTCCCAATAGTTTATAAAATCCCTTGGGAAATCATTCCCCCAAAAACTCAATTGGCTGCTCTCTCCCCCATTCGTGACAGAACCCTAATCCTATACAGGGCTCCACTGCTCTCATGACTTCCTCCATCCGAACCTATCAAACTACATCCAAATCATCTCAAATCATGTATTATATTCTTCATACACATAAAATATTTAAGTGATACCTTGTTTTTATTGTTATTCATCTCATATTTTAGTTTTATGTTTTGATTTTGATGTGTATATCATTTCTTTGTGATTTGATTTAATCTAGACTTTATCCATTCCAATCCATTTAAGTAATTAAATCCTTAACCCTCTATCGAAGAAGAAGCATCTAAAATTCATTGCCATTGTATTCTAGATTTTCAAAGTATGTGTTTTTATGATTTTATTATCTTGTAATTAATTGTTACTTGGAAATTTATTTATATGTGTTTAATAATTTTTAGAAATGTTTTTATGAATGTTTTCTTTAAAACTCCTTGAGTAAAGTGTTTTATTAAAATGATTTTTTTAATAAGGCTTGTGTAATCTAATTTGTTATAGTACACTATATGACAATGTTTGGTATTTAGTAACACATGAGATAACTAATGTGTGATAATGTGTTGTTAAAGAGATTCCATGGTTGGTTCAAGATTATATTTACATTTTGATCCTATTAATTAGTTGTTTTAAAGATATTTTGAGATATTTACCTTTTGTTTATTGGTGAAAACAGGGAGCTATAGAGGTGGTTCACAATTAAGACATATAATTATTACTAAACAAATGACATACGAAAAACTGACCAAACGCATTCGAAATCTGTTGATAATTCATCAAAATGATCCATGAGTCATATGTCACATGTACAGGCCAACCTGGGCTCAATCCGAGTCACGGTGTGGCCGAGATCACTCTAAGTGGATCTCTTTTGTTTAAAATGGACAACATTTTATGTACATACAGAAAAATGACCAAATGCATTTGGTTTCCATTGAAACATTAGGAGAACAATCCATGGGTCATATGTGACGTCCATGAATCAACCCCACCCCAATGTGAGACGTGGTGTGGCTGGAACCACTCAAAGTGTCTGTCATTGGTTTTAAAAGGACATCATTTTAATTGAAAAACATCAAATAGCATACAGAAAACCAACCAAACACATTTGAATTGTGTTGATACTTTAGGACAATGATTCATGGGTCATTTAAGACTTGTACGAGGCAACCCCATTTAAATCCAAGACACGGTGTGGCCAACACCACTCTAACTGTGACTCTTTTGTTTAAAATGGACAGGATTATAAGTGAAAACAACAACTGACATACTAAAAAATAACCAAACGCATTCGGAATCTATTGATAATTTATCACAATTATTCATGAGTCATTTGTGATGTGTATGGGCCAACCCAGGCTCAATCCGAGTCACAGTGTGGCTGGGATCACTCTAAGTGGCTCTCTTTTGTTTAAAATTGACAACATTTTAAGTATATACAGAAAACCAACCAAACACATTCGGTTTCCATTGAAACATTAGGAGAATGATCCATGGGTCATATGTGACGTTTACGAATCAACCCCGCCTCAATCTGAGATGCGGTGTGGCCGACACCACTCAAAGTGTCTGTCTTTAGTTTAAAATTGACTTCATTTTAAGTGAAAACAACAGCTAGAATATAGGAAACCGACCAAACGTATTCTGATTGTGTCGATACTCTAGCACAATGATCCATGGGTCATATGTGACATGTACGAGTCAACCCTGCCTCAATACGAGACGTGGTGTGGCCGACACCATTGATAGTGTCTCTATTTTGATTAAAATAGAAATCATTTTAAGTGAAAACAACAACTGACATATGAAAAACTGACCAAATGCATTCGAAATGTGTTGATGCTTTAGTAAAAAAATCCATGGGTCTTTTGTGATGTGTACGAGTCAACCCTGCCTTAATCTGAGGCACAGTGTGGCCGTGATTACTCTATGTGGATCTATTTTGTTTAAAATGGACAACATTTTAAGTATATACGAAAAATAGACCAAACACATTCCGTTTCTGTTGAAGCTTTAGGATAATGATCCATGGGTCATATGTGACGTGTAAGAATCAACCCTACCGCAATTTGAGATGCGGTGTGGCCAGAACCACTCAAAGTGTTTGTCTTTTGTTTAAAAGTGACTTCATTTTAAGCGAAAACAACAACTAGCATACATAAATCTGACCAAACGGATTATTATTGTGTCGATACTCTAGAAACACAATCCATGGGTCAAATGTGATGTGTACGAGTCAATCTCGCCTCAATCCGAGATGCGGTGTGGCTAACACAATTCATAGTGTCTCTCTTTTGTTTAAAATAGACATCATTTTAAGTGAAAACAAAAACTGACATAGGAAAAACTAACCAAATGCATTCAAAATGTGTTGATTATTCTATACAACAATCCATGGGTCATATGTGACGTGTACGAGTCAACCCTTCCTTAATCCGAGGCACGGTGTGGCTGGGATCACTCAAAGTGTCTTTATTTTGTTTAAAATGGACAAAATTTTAAGTATATATAGAAAACTGACAAAATACATTCGGCTTCCATTGAAACATTAGGAGAACAATACATTGGTCATATGTGACGTGTACGAATCAACCTTGCCTCAATCTGAGATGCGGTGTGGCCGGAACCACTCAAAGTTTCTGTCTTTTGTTAAAAATTGACTTTATTTTATGTGAAAACAACAACTAGCATATGGAAAACAGACCAAACGGATTATGATTGTGTCGATACTCTAGTACAACAATACATTGGTCATATGTGACGTGTACATGTCAACCCCACCTCAATCTGATACGTGGTGTGGCTGACACCATTCATAGTGTCTCTCTTTTGTTTAAAATGGACATAATTTTAAGTGAAAACAACAACTGGCATACGAAAAACTGATCAAATTCATTATAAATGTGTTGATGCTTTATGAAAATGATCCATGTGTCATATGTGATGTGTACGAGTCAACCCTACCTTGATCCAAGGCACGGTGTGGCCGAGATCACTCTAAGTGGCAATATTTTGTTTAAAATGGACAACATTTTAAGTACATATGGAAAACTGACCAAACGCATTCGGTTTCCATTGAAACATTAGGAGAACAATCCATGGGTCATATGTACGTGTACGAATCACCCCCGCCTCAATATGAGATGTGGTGTTTCTGACACCACTCAAAGTGTCTGTCTTTTGTTTCAAACAGACAACATTATAAGTGAAAAACATCAACTGGCATATAGAAAAATGATCAAACACTTTCAGAATATGTTGATACTTTAGGTCAATGATCGATGGGTCATTTTTGATGTGTACAAGTTAACCTCGTCTCAATACGAGGCACGGTGTGGCCGGTATCACTCTAGGTGTATGTATTTTTTTTAAAATGGACATCATTTCAGGTAAAAATATATGGTATACAAAAAACCGATCAAATTATGAACTGAATTCCGGATTCCACATATAATTTTCATCTAAATTTTAAATTGAATTCTAAATGAATTATGTATGTTTGTGATTTCTAATTTAATTATGGATGTGTTTTGTTCCAGGATTCATTATATGTTAAATGTGTATGAATTTGTTCTCTATATGTATGTGTTAGTTGGTTATTGATGGTAAAATAATTTTATATGTATGTGTTAGTTTATTGCAGGTACAATAATTGGATTGAAAATGAGAGAGAATCGAAATAACACACTAAAACCAACTAACACATACATATAGAAAGTGTCTCATGTTTATTTGAAATAGACAACATTTTAAATAAAAACAACAACTGACATACGGAAAACCGACTAAATGCATTCAGATTTAGTTGAAACTTTAGGAAAATGATCCATGGGTTATATATGACGTGTAAGTGTCAACCCAGCCTCAATCCGAGGCATGGAGTGGCCTTCACCACTCAAAGTGTCTCTCTATAGTTTAAAATTGACTTCATTTTAATTGAAAAAAAAACTGACATACGTTAAGGTGACCAAACACATTCGGATTCTGTTGAAACATTAAGACAATGATCCATGGGTCATATGTGATGTGCACGTGTGAACTGCGCCTCAATCCGAGTCACAGTGTGGTCGGGATCACTCTAAGTGTCTCTATTTTGTTTAAAATGAACAACATTTTATGTACATACTGAAAACTGACCAAACAGATTCTGATTGTGTCAATAATTTAGTACAACGATCCATGGGTTATATATGACACGCACGAGTCAATCCCACCTCAATCTGAGGCATGGTGTGGCTGGAACCACTCAAATTGTCTCTCTTAATTTAAAAAGGACTTCATTTTAAGTGAAAACAACAACTGACATATGGAAAGCTGACAAAACACATTAGGATTTTGTTAAACATTTAGTACAATGATCCATGGGTCATTTGTGACGTGTATGAGTCAAATTCACCTCAATATGAGGAACGGTGTGGCCAGAACCACTCAAATTGTCTCTCTTTCATTTAAAATAGACTTCATTTTAAGTGAAAACAATAAATGACATATGGAAAACTGACCAAATGCATTCAGATTCATTTGAAACCTTAGGAAAACAATCATTGGGTCATATGTGACATGTAAAAGTCATCCCCCCTCAATCTGAGGCCTGGGGTGGGTGGCACCACTCAAAGTGTCTCATTTTTTTGAAATGAACAAAATTTTAAGTGAAAACAATAACTGGCATACGGAAAAACAATCAATGCTTTCAGAATATGTTGATACATTAGGAAAAAAATCCATGGGTCATATATAATGTTTATGAGTCAACCCCGCCTTAATTAGAGCCACAATGTGGCCAGTATTACTCAAATTGTATTTATTTTGTTTAAAATGGACATCATTTTTAGTAAAAACAACTGGTCTATGAAAATATGAACAAAAGTATTCAGATTCTATTGATGGTTATTCAGTTTTTTATGTATTTTATTGATAATTGATAATTAAATTATATATGTATTCAATTATGAATTGAATTTTGGATTCCACATATAATTGTCATCTAAATTTTAAATTGAATTCTAAATCAATTATTTATGTTTATAATTAAGTTATGAATTTTGATTTAATTCTCGATGTGTACAGTTCAAGAATGCAATATATGTTAAATATTTATGAATTTGTTCTCTATATGTATGTATGAGTTTGTTATTACAGGTATAGTAATTACAAAGGAGTAGAATGGAGGTTGGTGTGCAAAATTGGTGGTTGGTGTGGAAAATTAGAGTCTGCTGTAAAAATTGCAGGATGCTGTGCAATTTGCACTGCAAGCCTATGCCAACAGTTTAAAAACCATTGGAATAGGCTTGTAATAAGCCTTTCCCAACAGTTTACAAACCGTTGGGAAAGATTACTATGGATTTTTTTGCCAATGGTTCTCTTTGAACCGTTGGAAAAAACCATTCCCAACGGTTTTAGAACTGTTGGGAAAGAGTTTATTTTCACCAGTTTCACCAACTGTTTAGTGTAAACCATTGGTAAAACTTATGCCAACGGTTTGGTTAAACCATTGGCATAGGTTGATTTTACTAACCTATACCAACAGTTCTTTGTAAACCGTTGGGATAGGTTTTCCCAATGTCTTACTTCCCCACGGGTTGCAGAACCGTTGGTATATGTTATACCAATGGTTCTACAGCCTTTCCCAATGGTTCTGAACCATTTGGAACGTCCCCATTTCCAGTAGTGTATAATTCTATTTCAATACTTGAATAGAAGAAATTATAATTGGAAAACTCCACCAAAGGTAAATATTGATCCCATATATCATATATGACATGTGAGAATGACGACACCATGTCTTCTGATGTTTGAATAGTCATTTTTGGCTACCCATCTGTTTGTTGGGGATATGAAGTGCTCAAATGAATCATAGTATCTTAAACATTCAAAATACTTCTCTAGATTTAATATGTAAATTATGGATCACAATCCGACACAATTGGAATAGGTGCATGATGAAGACCTAAAACATCATTAATATAATGTCGTGTGTGGATCCAAAGTGTAAAACATTAATGTATAGAGTATAAAAGTGTAGATTTAGTATGTCGATCAACAATAACCTATATTTCATCATTTTATTTGGTGTCTTATGTAATCAAGTGAAACTTCTATAATAATGCCAACAAATTTACACATAGGAATAGGTAGAGGTTATATGACTCTTATAGGTTGTTGTATTTTTACCTTCACTGATTGAAAAATGAATCATCATGATCCATAATAATCAATTTACGACTTCATATTATCCCACCAATTTTTTTTTGTAATCTATAAACATTTTCGTGATAAAAGGATGTATAGATAAATTTGATTGATGATTATCATAAAATAATTGTTTTTCTAGATATAGTTTTTATGGAACTCATATACTCTTTCTAAATATCATAATAAAATATCCATACACCGTGAATGCCTATTTTTAATTCTTAGCAGATTCAATTTTCATTTAATAATTATCATCATTACGTTTAGTGTTTGTAAAATTGTTTAATAAATATTGTTTGGAAATAAATTTAAAAGGGAGTGTTGTTTCCCCTTACTAAATAATTACCATATCCATATTCACTAAATCTATGAAGATAAAATCCTTGTCAATTCTCATTTTGGTTTGGAATCTATTATCTTTTAAGCATAAAAAATATTCTACATTATTTTACATCCCAGGGTCGAAGTGTATTGGTATATCCAATTAATTTAGTAGTTCAATCAATCACTTTTTCATAATATTGACATCTTTTGTGAAAAAATTTATTATAGTCTCTTGTATTTGGATTATATATCACATCATTTTCCAGAGAGATAATATATCCATATCTCCAAAGTTAATATTAGGGCTACCAACACAAGATCACAAGTATTATAGTTCAATTCATTATTTTTTAATAATCATCAAGTTTAGGGAATAAATTTATACTTTTTATAAAGATACATCCAATTCCTAACATTGATGCATCATTATATATCGAAATATCATCATTTCATAATTTTAATCTAAAATTAGGATTTTTCATGTATATATTATTGAATTATAAAAAATATGTCACATAAATTTTTACATGTGATCCTAACCTCTAAATAAATGTTATTGTTTAATGGGTATTCCACCTAACAAAGTTTTTGAAGAAATTAACAAAATCAACCTACTAATAAAATTAAAATCAAAACCTCATTTGTGTTCATTGGTGAAGTCCATTATTTGAATTCATATTTAATTACAGTATCAATCAAGATTCTATCCATGGAGATAATATTACCAAGAAAATAAACTCTAAAAATCATGAATTCATACATGCTAAATTTTCCATATAACTCATTTTCCACTAGAGTCTCAAGAATGAGCTGCATGTGATTTTCATGATCATCGTAATTTTTATAGTACCCCAACATATCATCAATAAACACTAGAAAATTTTATCCAAATATTCTTTATACGAAATGTTCATTATATCCATTAAATTAAATCTAAATGGAATTATTCGAGTGTTGTAATATCAATACTATATACAAAATACTTTCGTCATAATGTCTTCCTTCTTTACTTGCAATTTATGATACCCCAAATGTAGTTCAATATTAAGAAATTATTTATCTCCATACATTTGATCGGAAAATGAATCTATGAAATTTAGAGGATAGTTTTATATATAGTAATATAAGTCATTTCCCAATAATAAATAAACAACCTCATACATTAATCATTCTTCTTAATTAATCGAACATGTTCTCTATAAGTTGAAACACTCAGAATTATAAACCCATTTTCAGATAACCATTATAATTGATTTTTTGACTCTACTAATATAGTTGTTTCAATTTTATAGGGAACCTATGATATTATTCTCTCATAATAGATTAAATTAATTGAAAACTCCACATTATGTTTTGGAGGATGTCTATTTAATTTATGAGGAAACATTTCAATGTATACCTATAAATAGGAACGTCCTAAATTTAGGAATAACCCCCTCTATTTGTTAATTGCATTTTAATTTATTCCCCAATATTCTCATTCAGAATGGATACTTGGGGTGGCTCTTAATATGAATTAGATGATGAAGTCTCGACTCTTATGTGGTAGGTTCCATTGATGCTTTGAAATTGGTGTGAGTAAAAACATTTCTATACATTTGATGAACTAGAAAAAGATTAGATTATTTATTCGCGTTGGATTAATTTTCCATGTGATTCTTCCTAGAATCTTATAAGAGAATCCCACGCCCTTCAAACATTTTCTAGGATATTTTTTGATTCTATAATTTTCACATGATGGAATATTTTGGGTTCCCTTCTTATAATTTGACACATTGATAATTTTTATTGGTTTTTAGCTAAAATATTCTAATCTCATATTATATTTAATATATAAGATCTAGAATATTTTCTCTCTATTTTTATTCTATATAATACTATTTCATCATGTGATGAAATTTTTTGAGAAACCAGTTCCATTCAGAAGGTTGGATTATGAACTTTATGGAAATGGCCAGTCTTACTCTCTTTGTTATTTATATAATCAATAAAAAATATTAATTGTCTTTAAAAGGAAACCCCATACTGAAGAATTATTTCATCATTCTTGTACTATAATATGAGGATATTTCTATTTATTTTAGTTCATTTCCCTCATGTGACATATTTTTCTATGAATATTACTATAGAATCTTTCCATTATATATGTTCTATTTTTATTTACACCAATGTAATTTGGAATAAATAAAAAATTAATTAGAATAAACTCTCAGATAATAAAATAATAAAATTTTCAAATTTATTTAATCCCAAGGCCAGAGATATCTTTTCTAGAGACATAATACGTTGCTTATCCACCACTATGTTAGTACTTCTACAAAAGAATGAAGGCTTCTGTCATAGGAACATATTTAATATAAGCGTATCATTTGGTGGAAAATTCTATTCCCCATTATATTAATGGTTATTAATTATAACCTAATCCTGATTCTATGATATGGTCATGATCTGTTCACCTATGTCACCAGTTATATTGGCTTCATGAATAGGTAAATCCTTATATTTACTATAGCTGTTGAATCTCTTTCATTGAGTTCATACAATTAGTAAATGATGGTATAAAGTGAGTTTTATCATAGATATCATTAATATTGATCAAAAAAATAAAAATACTTCTAATGATAAAATCTATCGAATACTATAATGGAAAATCATAATTCTCATATTATAAATGTTTATTTAAGAATTTTTCCAACAGTTTTTACTAATTATAATCTCATTCCAATTCTATGAAACCCAAACACCAGTAACCTAGACTCATTTTTATATTAATAATATTGGAATAGATACAAAAATAAATAAACTTTATGGAACAATCATTTTTTCATTCTTAGAGAATAGGATACATACATGTGACCCATATTACATATGGAAGAAAATATAAAATCCCATAAAATAAAATGATCAACATTACTAAAACTCATTCAAAGAATTATCCTTCATTTCCGGGGGAAATGGAAGAAAATATGGGTGAGCTCTAATGCTCATCAAGTTTGGAGTAAAATGAAATCTATTATGATTTAATAATTCATAATCACTATGGATAAGTAAATAACTGGAAATAATTCGATTTAATCAATAAGTTCAAAACATAATGCATCCATTCCAAATATCAATACTTAAATCTCATAGAAAATAAAAAATGAATTCTAAATGAATGAATTTTATAGGATTTTAAGTAATCATATTTGAAATCATGATATATATTCCACTAAATCACTAATCCTAGAAAATTAAAACTATCAATAGGCATATTCAAAAAATAAATTTAAGAATTTTGGCCAACTTATTTGTCTCAGGAGACTTGTGTATTAACCAAATGGAGATATAATTTTGAGTTTGAACCACCATGAATATTCTAATTCATTATTAATTTATTTAATGATAAATTTAATTTATCAATAATATTCCATATCAATAAATTAATAATATGAAATATTAATATTTCCCTAGTAAATATAACTACATTAAAATTAAAACACTCTATATAGAAATAGTGCATGAATCGGTAAATAATCATATCTGTGACACAAATACTTATTATAAGATACAAAAATTTAATTTATATTGATCACGTGAATGTAAATGTTCCATGAAAATTTAATATCACAATAGTTAATCAAGATATGATATATTACTATCAAAAAAATAATTCTATATTAAAATATATTATTATAAATAATATAAGAAAATAGAAAATAAATTTTTTTAAAAAATCCTTCATAAATTGGTTCATTTTAAAAATAAAATAAATCTCATCAATTAAGATAAATGATGTATAATAGTTATGGTGTTGGTAAAGTCTAGTCACAATAAAACTAATTCCTATAAAAAATTAAGGATAGGTGAAAATAACCCCTCTCTGGAAAAAATTGGAAAGATTATATTCCAACCATGTAATAAGACAATGATTATGTAAAATTTTATTAATCAATAATTTTAGTAATAAAAATATATTTTATAAAATAATTTTTTAAAATATAGACCTATAAGAAATATGTACCCAATGAAAAAGAAAAATTTAATTGGATTTTCTCTTAAATAATCACCGTGAAAGAGTATATTGAATTGATTCATTAGTCATATTGAAAAACTATATATTCAGGTTAAATACTTCAAGGTAGTATTATATATAAAATAAATATAAATCTGTGTGTAATATAAAATATGTCTCAGGTGAGTGGAAATTGTGACAAAATCTCTTACAATGATCATAATATTGAAGTGGAAACTAATAATTGAAGTGATTATGTGTTTCAAATATAAATCCAATTAATTTTTTTTAAATAATACCTAATACTATAAATTTCATTACACATATTATTTTAGAATAATAGAGTCAGTGAAGTAGCGATTTAACCAAATGAAAGGATATGTAGTTAAGAAACCTCATACCATATGTTTTTCCTTAGTTGAATGTGATTTGACATATTGTATAATTTTTTTAAAATATTATAAATTTACCATATAAAAAAATTAATCATTATAATTTCATATATTATACTATTACAATACATAATAACTCGTTCATCACCAATATATAATTACTTCCATTGTTTTGGGTGTGAATTACTTTATTTTCTCACATATTATTGGTCATAGATGTTTTAGTACATGTAAATTGGTTATGGTTCAACAATATATATAATGTTAATCATTATATTAATCAGGGTATTAATATAATATTTATTTACAAGAAAAATACTTATTTACTTCCATATAATGTTTAAATGAAGATTGGATCACATCATAGTGTGGAGGCGGTAGTCCATAGCTATACATCGATGAAATTATCATTTTCTAATAGAGTAGAAGGTAACATGGTATATATGATATTAAAATTACTAAGAAAAGTAATTCCATAAATATCATATACACATTGGTTATCTCTGTTAGCCATCCATGTAATGTGGTGATGAAATCAAATTACATCGCTATGTTGATATAAAAATCTGTTTGTATGCACGAGTGATATTTTCTGTTATTAAATGATGGAAAAGATATAAAAAATAGTTTCAACTCAATAATAATAACATCTCAGTATATTAATGATACTATAATTGTTATTTTATTAATGTCACAATAAATTTTGTGGAATTTTATGATGAAGTAATTTTGAATGAGTATGTCGGGATGATTACAGTGTCCTAAAAAATTTTCCATTATATATATTTTTATGGGGCCTAGAGCTATTCTCATAGGAAGAAAAACACCTATTCAAATTGGATAAGGATATTGAGAATATATTTTTCTAGGTTTAGGTATTGGTAAGAGGCTCTATGTGGTGTATATAAGAGAGGATAGGCTATGCATTAATTTCAAATCTGACACATGTTATGGTTCAAATCCCTTCAACTAATAAAGTTTAGAGATTATTATGGGTTATTTTAAAACATATCTTTTGGATTATTTCCTTTGTAAATTCTTCTTAATGATGATAATAAATTTTGAAATCTTAATATGTTATAATTTTATATAGAAGGATATAATTTGATCATAACTTGGAAAGCGATGAAATTTTCAACTATTTATGATCCATCTTGTACTCTTGCAATAATTTTATGATTTTTAAATAACTCAATAAAATATTATTTTTCATTAAATATAAATATTTTAATTTTGACACTATTCAATTTATTTTAATGAAATCAAATCATGAAAAATATGGCTTTCAAATATTTACATTTAACTAATCTATATTATGTGAAATATATATATAATTTACGGGTCACTATAAATCACATTTTATTGTTTTTAATATGATTTATTTAAACTTCTATTATATTAATGAAATTTATATCTATATTTAATAAGAATTAAATGTAATTATTTCATCAATAAAAATTCAAAAAAAAATTCTATGATAAAAAATCATTTAATCCTTTTAAAACTATTTCTACCTGAACAATTTTTTTGTCCAAACAAAAAAAATATTATTGATATTAAAACAAGAAGCATGAAATTTGGTAATTTTTATTTACATAAAATAAAATAAATTTTAAATTTAATGTAATGTGCGAAGAAATAGTAACATCCTGTTTTTTTGAAATAAAGCACTATATTGATAACATAATGATATGCCATATCAAACATAAATGAATTACAACATTTTCTTATTTAATATAGAATATATATTTTTGATGTTATTTTATAGGACATAAATATGAATAATTATATTAGGTTTACATAAGTTTATATATATTTTTAAATTCATTCCATAGATTTTATAGACATAGGGTAAGAAAAAATACAGTTTTACATGTAAAGGAGTATTTTAATAAAAACCAGTTTTACTGTTGTTTAATGGGAATCTGTTTAAATAATAATGATTTAAATTTTTATATATTTTATTTCAAAAACTAATCTTATTTTTGTAAATATTATCATCAAAATTTAATTTAATTTAATTATTTTGTATTTTTTTGAAATGTTTTATTTTTTAATGACCTGTGGAAAATAATTCCTTTTAATTGAAAAATGTATTTTCATTAAATTTACATAGGTAGATAAATTATATTTTTAATTGGATTTAAATAATAATGTGTTCAATTTTACATCAATAAATCTAATTTGGTTCATTTTATTCATTTTATGATTTATTTTTGATATAAAAAAAATTCAAAATTTCGAACATTTATACTTTAAAAACTCTTCATTTCATCCTGTATATGTGATTAATTTATAATCAATTTGTTTAAAAAAAATCCATGAATATAATTTTAAAAATTTAATTCCATATTTGGAATAAATATTCTGGATTTTAGAGTATTGGTCCCTACTATTTTTTTTCAAAAATGAATTGTAGGTTTGGTAAATTTTGTTACCATGATAAAGTGAAAATTAGGTAAAAATCGTGTTATAAAGGGTGAACTAATATGAAAATGATTATAAACTAACTCTTACAGATGAATCAATTTTATTTGATAAATATATTTCATCCATAATCTCTCATGGTTTGAATATATGTGTTTTTTCATTTATTAGTTATTGTAAAATATATAATATTATTTTAAATGAAAAGACAATGATGCCACCACCATAATATTAATAACTAAAATATATATATTTAGTGGTTATCTAGAGGATATGTTAAAATTTAATTTTAAATTTTAAGGTGTAAAATTTTCTTCATCATGGTAATTTAGATATAATTTGTAGTGAATACATAATTTTCTTAAATGCATGCACAAAAGTGATGAAGTAATTATTTTTTTAATAGAAATATCAAATCAATGGTATTAAAAATATTAAATAAAATATAATTTGATATAATTATTGTGGTTAATTTTAGATTTATTTTTCATGTTAGTGGTGTATTAAATGATTTATATTTAGGTTATCTTGTTTTAAACAACATCAAAATTAACATTAATGATTTTATAAAATAGATATTATCTTTTCAATGATATAAAACTTTTAAATAGAATAAATTTAGAAAATTAATTTGTATATGGATAAATTTTTTATAAATTATTCATCCAAAGTTCTTGTAAAATTTAAAAATAAATATACTAAACCTCAAAAAGTGAAAATCCATGTTGTCACAGTTAGAATTAACGAAGATAAATATGAGTTAAAACTAAATGATAAGAGTAATAAAAAAACCCCAAACTTCCTAAAAAATATATAATAAGTTTATTTACAAGCATTCTTTTCCTATATTTCAAATAACTCACTTTATTCCATTCATAAATTAAAATTTAATTATATTAATTTAATATTTTTATAAATTCCATTACTGCCCCTCACCTTTCATTTAAATGTACACCTATTCATATATTTTATTCACACTTAAAAACTTATATAGATATGAAAATCACTATACAAATAAATTCCTATAATCTATAAACACATTATAGAGGCCCTGGATTATGCAGATCAATCACCTCAGAGGTGTTAAGGTGTCAATAAAATGAGAGTTTCTAAAGAAGTGGTGTCATTTTTATCAAGCATTTCTGTTTTATTTCTTCATTAAAATCCATCAGGTGTTATCAAACCATGGTATAATAATAAATATAGTATAATAATTATGATGATATTTTAGTATGTCTTTTTTCATGAATTATAATCACCTCCACTTTCATTAAATGGGAAAATTATTTATCATTCATGTGTAGGACAGACTGCCTCCCCACAAACCAATGAGATTAAGATTCAATCACAGTCTCCGAAGAATGGTTATAGTGACCTAAATGAAGTTTATATATTAAATTAAGGGAATATTTATCATTATTAAAAGATAATATATCATTTTTTATTTAACATTACATTCAAATAAAATGAAAATGTTGTTTATACATACGAGTGTATTTTCACTTCCACGAAGTGATATGATTGTTTTTCATCACCACATAACATGGATGATATATATAATTATATTTAAATAATGAAAAAAATTTATGGTCACTGTTTAATGATATGATTATATTTACCTTCTTTCCTTATTGATCATTGAAAAATGGAAATGTTACTCAAGCATATGTAAGACTTACCGTACCCATGATTGAAACTTAGGTCATTTTTCATATCCATTTTTAATTGATGGATATAAATGTATGATTGATGTATAAAAATTATAATTAATTAATTATTATTATTATTTAAGAGATTAAATAATGTCCACTTTCACTATAGACATCATAAAAAATTCATTTTGGACTCAAGTACCGAAAGTCATCTAAAACGACTAACATAAAGATAAATAATAATGTCATTATTAGAACATGATAATATTTTAAATAAAAGAATCAATAAACATGAAAAATGTTCTCTATCATGTAAATAATTAACCTAAGTTTATTATTCATGTTTATAAATGAAATACATGATGAATAAGACTAATGTTAAGGGACTTTATCACAATCTCTTTCATTATAGCATATTTTTATGTTATACACCCACCTTAGTTTAAGCGGTACATATTAATCCCAGTTGAAATATAATATCATAAATTTACTTATTATTTTGTTAATTAATATCATGTTTAATGTTATTCCATAATTAGGAATATTATTTATATATTTCAATATTCTAGAGGACACTTTGATTTTAAAATTTTTTTTTCAATATTTAAATATTTTATTTAAAAATCAGTTACTCAATGCCAATATTCTGGATATTATTTTATATGGTAATTTATTTGGATATAAATGATTATAAAATTTATTTTATGTTAATTTTGAGTTTCATTCAATGGTTTTCAAAGTGATTAATGATCATGTTTTATTTAGAATGTTTTGGAAAACCACTAAAGGAATATTCTATTCTTAACATACACCAAGACAATTAATTCGATGCCATCATGACTATAATTTTATCTCTATATTAAATTACATGGAATTTTTTTTTTCTCAAATTGATGTCTTTATTTCCCTTTTTTAGTTTTAATTGAGAATTAGTTTTCAAAGAAAATCGTGTCTTGGTATTGAAAATGGTGTTTCAAAAGAAAATAGCATCTTTATAAGAACGTTCTTTACTTGTGAGATTAAAATATTTTTTTGAAGGGTTTTTTGATTAATGTTTTTTACTCATGAATCTTTTCTTGAGAATTATATGAAATGGGCTAGCCTGATAAAGCTTATAAAAATAGTTGAGCCCTATTATATCTCATGAGTGAGCCTGATATATACTGTATGAATAGTTTATCCCCATTATACTCATAAAAATGGGGGAACCAGCTATAGGTTACACTGATTTCTAATCCCCAATGTATTACATGGGTGTACTCGATGTAGATTATACGAATTGTGATCCCCATTATATTTATCCAACACATTCTGTAATAATAATATTGTAATTAAAGAATATAGTTATTTCAAATGGAAGGGTTTTGAAATGGTTTTGTATATATGATGATCTAAGTCACCAAAGTATGTTTTAATTGATTGATTTTGGTTTAAAATGAATTATTTGAAAAAAACATGTGTTTGTTGTTAAGTTATATTTTTTTGTTTCTTTCACTCAAATAACATTATTTTGGTTTATATTTTTTTCACTAGACTAATGGTTTTATTTTTTATGTGCTTTTATGTTATTTTTATGATTACAACATGTTTTTAGATGTTTTTTTATAGTGTTTAAATATTAGTAAGAAAAAATAATATTTCACAATGTTTGTACTGTAGATGTTTCATGAAAATAACATGTTATATTAAAAAATGGGTTCCTTTGGTGAAAAAAATCTATGTTGAGTATAATTCCATTTGTAATATATGGTTTTAATGTTTATGAGTTTTTACTAATTCTAAAATCTCTAAAATTAAAAGGCCCATGTATGTAAATTCTAGTTCACAACACTAGAATATGAAATTTTTAAGGCCAAGTCGATAAAGTTCACATCACGGATACTTTAGAAAAACATTAGTGACTAGGATTCGTTCTTAATAGTTTTGGATGTCATTATGGGTTTCTAATTTTTATGTTGATTAAAAGTATAGTATTTAAGAATCCACTTTTGATGCTTTATGTTATGAAATTTTATGGTGTCTAATAGTATTTTTTGGGATATTCATTTTCTGAGGTAATTATGGGTTAAAACATTTTGTGATGAAAAATGAAAGGTATGAGATAAAATTTTATTCTATAGCATATTTTCATATTTTTTTTGGATGTTTCTCATATTTTAGTAATTTAATAATAATTATATTAATATAGTTTTAGAAAAATGACAACCCAATTGGATGGGTGAAAACCTTTCATGTCAGGATAGGCCACATGAATCGAGCACACAACTTAAGGGAAACAAGTATGGATCACTTCACACTAGCCTATATTAAGTACTAATTATTTAGAATTTATCATTTTAAATAAAATATTTTATAAATGATGAATAATTTGATTTTTCAAAAAATTGTTTTATAAAATTGATAATCGTGGGATTGTAAAATAATTTATGTATTGAGTGATTAGTGTTATTTTATAAGACATTCACTATTTAGGGAATCCATCAGGTATAAGGTAAATAAAAAATTATGAGTAATAAATGTTGAATTTTTTTTTGGAGTCAATGATAAATTTAATGTTTACTTATGTTTATTCAAATTATCAATGGAAATAGATAGTATATATTAGATATTATTTTAGTTGGGAAATTACTTATTTGGTATGAGATATTAAGTGTGATTGATGTTATTTGGAAGAATGTGTGATCAAATCCTTATGATATTTGGGGATCATGATTAGTCTAAAATAGTTTTGAGGGATAGTAATTTATTGAATTATCTATGTTGAAATTTGTGTGTTACTCTATTTGGAGTTATATATAATATTAAACTAATAATTTTTTTTTCTGGTTAATGTTTCAAGATATGGGAAAAATAGTTAAAATATTTGGGATTATTTGATTCTCTAGAAGTTTATTCAAGTGATTTAGGTGTGAGAAGTTCCACATTAATATTCATTGTTGTAAAGAAAGATAATTTTGTGGTGGAATTTTATTTAAGGATGAACCTATAATTTTTATGTATGTATGTGTCCTTATTTTCTTAGTCCATGCAGTAAAATAATTCCAAAACACTATGAAAATGATATTGAAATAAAATTGTTATCAGTTTAATTTACATAGTAAGAAATAAATGGTCTTTGAAGCTGCAAAAAAATTATGTATTTGTGATTTTTGTCATTGTAATTATAATTTTATTGATAAATATCTTTCAGAAATTGATAAATAATTTTCTCTTTCATGTCCATGTTTTCCGACCTGGAACCTTATTTTGTGTTATCTCTAGTCACCATCATACATTATTTCTATATTCTCAAATGGAAGATTTGTTGACCCCTTTTACGATATGGGATTTAAAAAATTATTTTTAATAGTTGAACCCTAGTTACCAAGCCTGAGTTCAAATCTCAATGGTACAATTTTCCAAATGGGGTAAGAATTAAACATCCTTAATTTTTAAAATAAAACATTATGTTTGATAGCATAATAATACACAACATTGACCTTAAAAAATATTAATATTTTATATGAAATATATCATGTAGTTATTATATTGGAGGTTATGAATATGAATAAAAATTTTATTTTTAAACAAATTTTTAAATTGATTTGACATTTATAAAATAGATTTTATAGGCATAATTTATGAATAAATCAACTTTTACACAAAAAAATGTATTTTTATGAAAACTACATTTTCTCATTTTTAAGGGAAAAATTACTATCAAACTAAAATTTCAAACTTTTATAATTTTGATTCAAAAAAATATATTTTTGAAAGTGGAAGATTACAATTTAATTTGGATGATTGTTTTGGTATATTCAGATAAGTTTCATTTTGTGATTAACGGTGAAAAATACTGCATTTTAATTGAACCCTAAATTTTTTTCAAATTTATTTATAATGGTAAATTATATATTGAATAAATATAATTTATAAATAGTTCAATTATACCTGAATAAATCCATTTTGGGTCATTGTAATCAATTTCAAATTGAAATTGGATATAAGAAATATTTCAAACTTTTTAACATTATTGCATTAAAAACCTATTGTTTTATGTCGTCTACAAGATTAATTTCAAATTACATTATGAATCCTCATTGAATAGAATTTCTAAAAATGTATTCCATATTTTGATATACTAGTTATTTTTTTAATATGCCATTTTTTTCAAAAATTAATAGTAACTTTGGTAATTTTTGTTTCCATGGTAATGGGTAAATCAGGTAAAAATAAAGTAATACTGAGTAAAAAATATTATAAGGATTATAAAATTAACCTTAAACTTTCCCCAATTGTCTTTTATGGACTAATTTCACCAATAATTCTAACAATATAGGTAATTGTTTTCCAATTATAATTTATTATGACATATATAGATTTATATTTAAAGAAAAGACAAAGATGTCACAATTATATTCCTAATAACTAAAATATTTTTAATAACAGTTATCCAGAATATTTTCTTTACTATAAGTAGTCAATTTAATTTAAAAATATTTATCATTATAATGGAAATTAATTTTTAATTTTTAGTGAAAATATAATCACCATAAATGATTTTCGGAAAGTGATGTAGTGATTATTTTATTAATGGATATATCAAATAAATGTTATTAAAAATATTTTCATAAATTCAATTTGATATAACTAAATTGATAAAATAATTTTATATATAACTTGGACATTTCAATAATATATTAAATGTCTTGGTTTTAAATTATATTGTTTTCTTGATATTTTTAAAAGTCAATGTAATAAATAATGTCAAAATTGACATTAAATGATATTTAAAAATCAATAATAATTTATTAATTGATATTAAATTTCTAAAAATATTAAATTCTTCTATGTGACTGGGATGAGGTTAAATATATAATTCATGATCTATTAGTTGTTATTTTGTCATTTTTAGTAAGTATTTTAAGAATCAATGAGTAAAAACCCATGTCGTCACAATATGAATTAAAGGAGTTAGGCAAGGATTAAAATTAATTAATAAGAGTAACAATGTGACTAAAAATTGTCTAAAAATATTATATTGTGGTATTAATAACCCTAAACATACTATATTATAAATACATAACTTCATATTCATTTTTCATTATAAATTAATTTATATTGTTTTACTATTTTGAGATATGACAAGAGTTCCCCTCCTAGATTTTACAAAAGGAAACCTGTTCTTTTCTTTTAATCACACTTAAAATGCTATTTTTCATCTAAAATTATAAAAAAAATTATCTTACATTTAATGATATTTTTTTCATGAACTCTATCTGTCTCCACTTCCATCAAATAGGAAAAGCTGTTATTGTTCATACTTACGGAGGACTACCACCACACAAACTAATGATATTTATTTTCAATCACTGTCTATCTAGACTGGTTATAATGTTGGAGTTAAACATTATATATGATATCTGTAAAATATTTATCATTATGAAAGTATAATATATCATTTTTTTCTTACCATTACATGTAAAGAAAAATGATAACGTTGTTTGTCCATACGTCTGAATTATCTCCTCTATAAAGTGATGTGATTCTTTTTTCATCACAAAATCACATGGATGATATAAATAAGAATATTAAAAGATTATTATGATATTATAATAATTATTTCATGATAAAATGGTACTATTATTTTATATGTAATGATAATTGAAAAAAGGAAACGTTACTCCAACGAACGTACTGCTTACTGTATACATGATATTTTCATTGTTCATTTTTCATATCCATATTTCAAGGATTGATACAAAAGAATAATTTATGTATAAAAAATATAATTATTTCCTAATTACTATTCTTGATATGATGGACTGATGATTACTTTTACTATTAACACTATACTAAAGTCTCTTTGGATCCATGTAGCAAATGTCTTCAAAAAACATCCAATATAGACATACATAATTAATTAATTTTCATAAAATGGTAAAATGTGAAATAAAAGTAATAATTAAAATGTAAAATTTTATCAGAAAAGAAAATAATTTCCAATTTTTCTTATTTCAAATAATAAATGACATACGTGATGAATCAGAATCATGGTGAAGACATCATATCAATATCCTTTCATTGAGGTATATTTCGATGTTATACCACAACCTTATTTTATGAGTTGTATATATAACCCATTTAACATATCATATCATTAATTTATTTGTTATCATGTTATTTAATATTTTTTTTAAAATTTTATTCATTCATGGGGATTATGATTCATATTTTTTATTGTTTTTTAGAGAACCTTGATTACAAAATATTTCATTAAATGTTTAATTATTTAATTTGAATTTTTTTTCCTCCATGGCAATATCCATGATATTAGTTTTTATGTTTATTTATGTTGATATGAAATGGCTGTCAAGTAAATTTTATGTGGCACCTCCATATTCAACGATTTATCCTTTTAATTATTCTTTTTAATTATATAATGGGTTTGGGTGTTGTTTGGTTGGTTTTGTAGTATTTTTGTGTCTTCTATAAGGGTGGAAGGTCGGGTTAAGGTCTGTTCATGAGTGTTCAAAACTGTGATACACCTACAAGAATCTATGCATAGTGATTCATGGGCTAATGGGAAGGCTCACAGGTGGTGAAAAGTTTGTACAAACCATAAAAAAGCATAGGATAAACCATTTTAGGTTAGACAATGGGCTTTGTCATGGGTTTCACAAGATTTTATAACTTTGGGATCCAACCATGGGAGGTTCTTCCTTGAGGTGGTTCCTGGAACATAGTTTTTGCATGGTTTGTCTAACCATTTGACTAACCACACACAGGTAAGAAGTGAGTACCTAAAATTGTTGATCACAAACATTTTGATCTCTAACATGCTCCTTTTTCTGCCTATGTGTCCCTAACATGAGATTATCTATTCTAAAGGGTAAATAATCTCCTCCCATTAATCCAAAGGTGACCCAAAGTCTTCTCATTTTGATTTGAAGCCAGATTCTCATAGTAATTAATCATTCTTAGATGTTCTTAGTGATTTTTATTAGATCTACATCCCTATATCACCCAGTTTAAGAGATCTATGTCTTTTGAAGATAGATCTATGAAATTTGGTTTCAAATATGAATATATATCTCCTCTTGAATGATATGGTAAGATATCTACATTGTTTTTTTAGAGATTCAACCCGATTTCACGGATTTTTTCATACTATTTATCAATTTCCCAAATTTCATTAGGTTGGTTTCTTCACTCATGAATACCATATTTATCAAATTAATTATTATTTAAAAATTTATTGGTTTGATCAAGATTTTATGTTAATTGATTGTTTAAAACATTATATAGTGATGGTTTTTCGATTTGGGGATTTGTGGAAATTGTTTCTGTAATAGATTTTGTTTCTTTTCTTTAAAATGTTATTTGTAAAAAATAGATTTTAAAATGTTGAGTTTATGAAGTTGTGGTAAATGTTATAATTGAATTTTATTAAATAAAAGGATGTATTTAATAAATTTAATTGAAATGGTTTGATGAAAAAATTTTAGTAAAAGAACATTTTTTTTAAATAGTTGAAGCAGTTGATTTGGCATCGGTATTTGGAATAATGGGTGTCTGGGTTATTTTTGATTCAGGAAGGATAAGGGTAACTAGTATCCATGATCATTAAAGGGATGGTTAAGGGTCAGGGATCCACCCATAAAAATAGTTCATTAGTTGTTTGTGTTCATATGAATTCCCAACATATAAGGGTAATGAGTCTCCCCCATAATTAGTGGTGGGATTTGGTTTAGGGTCCTTCCTTGATAAAATAGTTTGAAGTTGTGTGTGGTCATGTTCCTTTAGAATAAATATGGATAAGGAGGACCCCATCACTAGTGAGATGTATATGGTTCCGGGATCTCTAATGTCAAATTGTTCATTAAGTGACGACTTCATGAACGGATGATACACCACTTCAGAGTAGAAAGAGGTCTATGGTTATTACATTGTTGGGTTTGTGGATATGTGAAATGGAATGAATTATGCCATAATGGATCTTGTGGAATGAGATGTATATGGTTCAGGGATCTCTATGTATTTTATTTTATATAAATGGTATTGATTTGGTTTTCTTACATTTTTATTGTGCATCATGTAATGGTTCATTTTTTATGGTAAATTTTGTTGGTTGTTTTATTTTAAAAATGAAAAATCGTCTCTATCTTTTAATGACGCCCTTGGAATTTATTAATTGCCTCTGGGATCATGAGGATTCCGCTTAAGGCCAAGTAATTCCCTTCATCATTCTCAATCCAACGAGGTGAAGAAGGATGTTACAAGTGTTATCATTCTTGTTCATTCCAAATATCATTATAAAACAAGTGGTAGGTTTTCATTCGGTCCTGGTATAACAAGTTCTCTTTAGTTATCTTTATCAACAAGTTGATAATAATTCAGTTATATTCGTTATGTCGGGTTCGTAGAAAGGAGTAGGATTATCTAGACATGAAATTTAGATCATAAAAATACATACCTAAAATTTTTATAATGAACATCATGTTACAACAGACATGGGTATATATGTGATTTAGAGACACATATAGGTTTTGAAATCTCATTTTCATGGGGTTAGCTAAAGAGAATATAATATCATGAATAATAGAAATAAATTTCTCCTATGAGTGCTTATTTTATTTTTAATAATGAGTTGATGTAAATTTATGATCATTGAAAAATGTTAAATTTGTTTTTCAAATAAATGATTTTAAAAAAGAGCATCATTTTTGTATTTAAAAAATGGGATGATTTTCAAAAGTAGTGGTTTTTAAAAAATGGTTGAACATGAAAAAATAGTTTTTATGAAAGCACTTTTTTAAAAATATAATATGGAAGAATTTAAAATGATTAGAGTTCAGTTAATAGAGAGTGAGACTTATGGTGTGTGTCTTGTTTCTAGAAATTGGAAACCAATATGCAACAATAGAACTAGTCAGAAGTGGCTGTTGAGAATATGGTTTCACCTAATCCATAGGTGAATCAATAGTTGGTCCAGAGAATCACATAGGCTTTTAAAACCATTGAGACATGACTTAATTAAAATAATCTATTTACAATATCTTTCATCACTAATAATTCATCATGAAGAAGTATGGTTGTATTCATTATAGGATGGAATAACACATACATTATGGGAAATAGGAAGAGGGAAAACATTTCTCATAGAGGTGAGACGAATTTTAATTGCATCATAAGATCTATTAACCTTAATCTAATACCCAAGACCAATCCCAATTTATTTATATATTAAAAATTGAAACTCCTGTTGGTCAAAGAGAATATAGATATTTTTTTATAGAGCATGTTTGAAAAAAGTTGATTCATATGAGATGAGATGGATTTTCTTTACTTTTTTCATAGATTCCATTGATATAATCCTGGGTATGGATTAGCTAAAAATGCACAAGGTTCACATCGATTGTTACACTTGAATGGAATGTCCTAAATTTGAAGATGGCATTGTTTGTCCCTTTCTAGGAGACTAAAATGAAAATGTCGGTGAAATATGTTTGTTAGGTGCAGTAGTTGGAATGACCTCATACATGTTAGAAGTGTTTTTTTGGAATTTATAAATGAGATTGATCATATCTATTTTCCATCACTGGTTGATCAACACCCAGAAGTGTTTCCCAATAACATCTCATGGATGACACTAATGAGGAAAGTGGAGTTTCTGATTTATATATCACTAGGTACGATTACTATTTTTCATTGGTCTTACATAATGGAACCAAAAAAACTGTGGGATTTAAAATTTTAGTTGGAAGAGCTAAACATAAAATGTTTCATTCGGTCGAGCACAACTCCATGGGCAACATGAGTCTTTTTTTCAAAAAAGGGGATGAAACTATTTTTTTTGTGAATTATCATAATATTAACCATATTATAATAAATAATCTATATCCACTTCCATTCATTGATGATATATTCAATCAATTGATGGGAGATCATTGGTTCTATAAGATTGAATTGTGATCAAGATATCACCAGTAGGAGGTGACTAATAATGATATTCCAAAAACAACTTTTAGAAGAATATATGGAAATTTTGAATTTGGAATCTAGATGGAATGTTTTTTCTATGAAAAGTTATCAATGAGGGATTTTTGGATACAATAGGCATATTTCCTTGGCCATGTAACTTCTGAAGGAGGTGTTTTTGTGGATCCAAAAAATTATTGCAGTCATCATCTCTTGTCACCCACCGAATAATGACAACGAGACATGGAGTTTTTATGGTCTTTATAGTTATTACTGACACATTATTCAGGAATTCTCTTAACTGTCTTTACCTATAAAATATATGAAAATGTGGAATGTTTCATTCCAATGGGTTGGGGAATTCCATAGTTATTTTAAATTCCTATATGTTCTCCTTTAATTATCACAAGTCTTGATTTTTCATGAATCAAGACATGGATATGTAGCGCATTTTGATGCTTATGGATTTGGGTAGGGGTGTGTTATCATGCAAGTAGATCATGTTTTATTATGACTCAAGTTAGTTATGATTGCATGATAAGTACTACCCAACACACAACTTGTTTTAAGATTCAATAATCCATGATTTGCAGACATCACATAATTATTTATTTTGTGATAAATGTTTTGTGTTCATGGATTATAAATGATTAAATCATATTTTCTCACAACCAGATTTGAACCAATGGCCCAGAAGAGGGATGTATTATCATAAGATGATTGACTTTGACTTGTTTTATGCACCAATAAAAGGAACTTCGATGAAAGATTCATTACACAGAATTTATTTTCTAACATGGAAATAGTTGCTTCAGATGAGTGGTAGTGGATGTCGGTCCTAGATGACATGCATTTGGAATGTGAAGACCGATGTGATTATGCAGTTTTCTTTCCATTTTTAATTTTCTTTATTTGGTGAATATAGTTAAGGAGGAACAAACATTTGATCTATAATGCTTTGGCGTGAGGTCAAAACTCAATGGTGGAGAGACCATTGAGGGATGTATGATTTATGAGTGGTCAGTGATGTGGTTTATAAATTAAATGTTTGTACCTATGGATTTATAGGAACAAGTTATTCATGCTTTCCACCATTCAATATGGGTTGTTCATCTAGGGATAGGAAAGATGTATGAATTGTTAAAAGCATATTTTTAGTGTATTTGTCTAAAAATAAATTCTATTGAGTTTTTTCATGATGCTTTACTTGTTAACTTGATTAGACAGAACATCAACGACCAGTAGGTATATTGGAGTCATTAAATATTATTTTTTTGGAAATAAGAGAAGATAAATATAGGTTTTTTAATAGGTATCCAAATAATGGTTGAGAATCACAATTCCATTTGGATGATAGTGGATTGGCTCAAATATTAATATCATTTCAACCCTATTTGGGAAACTAATAGGGTGGAAGACTTGTCATAAATCAATATTTGAGAAGTGTAAAAGAGGCACGGAATACCAGTTTCATAGTAAAAGACAGATGGGGTTTGGTGTCTCATGGAAAGGGCATGATGCTGGCATGTGTAATGGTGTTTGGTGTCTCATGGAAAGGGCATGTTCTGTTAATGGATTTATCATATAACAATAGCTATCAAGTCTATATATATATATATATATTAAGAATTGTGTGGGAATCCTTGTTGTTCTCCACTTTGTTTGGTGGAAGAAGGTGAGACGTCACTTGTTGGGATGAGCCTTGTACCAGAAACAATGTAGCAAATATAACTGATTAGAAAACAGATCGGGATAACATAAAGTTTTAAAAAATCATATGCAGATAATCATCAATGAATGTTATCAATTGAGGTGAGTGTTTATGTGTTCTTGAGGATATTTTCAATTCTTGGACATCGTATTTTTTGAAATATGGTAATGTTATATCATCAATACATAATCTGTTTTGAGATACATTAACAATTTGGATATATGTCATATTAGGTGGAATTTCCACCATAGTTTAGTGTGATGTATATTATGTTCATTGTATCTCATTTGATAATGTATTTTTTTGGTCCCGACTATGTGATTTGATGGGATCACATTTTCTTAGATGTGGATGCTTTATTAGTGCACATGATTCCATGGGTTGTGGATATGAAAGAAAATATATTATATGAAAATATCATAAGTCTAGTGATGGTTTTATGGAGACATTTTAATATTTATTAAGTGAATTTGGAATGTGAGATGAATATGAATGCGGCATGGCACAAATGTTTTTGGAAAATGATTGTTTTCTACATTCCTGCAACAGAAAGGCCAATGGTTGGGGGAATGTAGTACCCCCCAATTTTATGTAAGTAACAATTTATTTTGTGTTTTTATTTATATAAAATGTTTAAGTGATATTTGAGATATTTTTTATGAGAATTGGAGTGTTTTGGGGATTTTATAAGGGAACACAGTCGACGGATGTTTTTTGGAAACATTGTAACATCTAAAATAATTCATGCATAGTGAGACATGGGATAATGTGATGGAACACTGGTGGCACACCACTAATCTACATCATGAAAAATCCTTATAGAAACCATGATATGTTGTAAAATGGGATTTGGGATTTTTGGTCTATGATTTTCTTGTCATGAAATCCAATGGTATGAGGTTGATCATTGAGGAAGTGGATGATGCTTGGTTAGAGAAACTTTTTCCAAACAATGAGACTAACCATGAAAGGGTAAAAATTGTGATAATAAATAATGGAACCACATGTTTTGATCTCTAATTCCCAAATTTTTCATTATATGTAGCCCTAAAATGATACTCTCTCTTACCAATGTCTAATAAATCGTCCTCCATTGATCTAGAGACGATAAAAGGGATTCTCTTGTCGATTTGACGTCAGATTCTCGTGGTAAGTGTTTGTTATTTGTTGTTTTGGGTTTTTGTTTTTGATATACATATCTATGTCACTCGGCTTCTTATATCTATAATGGTTTTGGATAGATCTATGATATTGGATTCCAAATATGATTATATTTTTACTAATTTATTACATGGGAAGAGATCCAAGGATGCTTTTGGGATATTTAACTTGGTCTCATGGATGTTGTTTGTGTTTTTTATATTTTTCGCTAATTTCATGAGTTATGTGGCTTTAGTATCGAATCCAATATTTAGAATATGAATGGATAGTTTCAAATTTATGGGTTTGATTGAAATTGGTTTTCAATGGATTGTTTGAAACACAAATTAGTGATGGTTCATGGACATGGTGGTTTTTTTGAAATTAGTTGTGTAAGTTCATTGGTTTTATTATTTTGAAATTATGATTTTAAAATAGAAACATTCATGAATTTTTGTAAAATGTTTAAGTGAAATGTTTTCAATAAAATAATTGATTTATTGAGTTGAAATGAAATGGTTTGATGGAAATTTTTTTCAGAAAAGAACTATTATATTGAAATGGTAGAAATAGATGTTTTGGAATTGGTTTATAGCATAATGGTTGTAAGATTTCAAGTGTATTCAATATGTATATGTGAAAAGAGTATCCCCCATAACTAGTGGGTTGAATTAGGGTTTGGGATATCCCAAAATATAGTTCATTAGTTGTGTGTGTTCATGTGAATTCTGGATGGATAAGGGTATGCAGTTTCACCCACCAATAGTTTTATGGATAACAAAATGTTCTCTCCCCTATCAAAATATTTAATCGGTTGTGTGTGTTCATGTGAATTTGGGACAAATAAGTGTAAGGAGGCTCTCCATCATTAGTTAGATTGATAAGGGTAATGGAGGTCCCCCAAAAAATAGTTCATTAAGTAACAACATAGTAAATGGTTGACTCCCCACTCACAAGTATATATAGGTCAAGGTTTTATGCATGGATGGGTGAGTAGATATGCTAAATGGAATGAGTTATGCAAAAAATGGAACTTGAGGAATATTTTTAATGTACTTTTTTCATTGTGTGGAACATGATATTGATTAATGAAAATAGTTTTATTAAGGACCTTGTTTACATTCTGATATAAACTATTTTTTAAATTAATTTATAAAACTATTTTATATAAATGATAAAAAATGTTATATATTATTGGTGTGAGTAGGGATTTTATTTGGGGAAAACCAAATGGGTTTCATTAATCATCCCTACATTGGAACATTGGCACTTTTACAGATTTCATTTGTCAATACATGGAAAATGGTAACAAATTACACTCCTCTTGTGGTGCTTAGTGATACTTGGACTTCATTGTGGCATGGAGCATCTAGTTGGAGGGCGGTTTTGGATTTATGGTCATCAATGAGTTTTTTGGTCATGTAGTCTACCCCTATGTACTTGGTTGTTTGATTGACATCCACTCTTGTTCTCCTTATATTTGATTTGATATAAATATATTTCTGTGAGTTGTCTTTCATTTGTATCATGCGTCATGTAGCGGTTCAATTTGTAATGGAATGTTTGGTCGGTTTTTTTATTTTCAAAATTGAAAATCATCCCCCAATTGTTAGTGAATCCCTTGGAATTTATTTACAACCTTTAAAATATTGGGGATGTCTTTTAAGGCCATGTAACTTCTTTCCTCCATCTGAATCCAATGAAGTTGGGCAGCATGTTACATTTTATATCTATTTTTAATTTTATTTTAAATCCATTAAAATGAATCTTTTTAATTATTTTACATGGAACATTTTAAAAAATTGAAAAAGGAATTTTATATTTTTAATGTACATTATGATAATGAGTTTTTCTCCATTGTGACTATGATTTAATTTATGGATTCACATTGAATATTAAATTTTTTTGTTAAATGAACATATTTCACTATTAATGGTATTTTCTTATTAAAAAATGGTATTCAAGGAAAAGGTTGTTTTGGTATTGATTTTCTTTAAAAAAATGATATTTTTATTGGAAATTGTTCTTAATGTATGATTAAAATAGTCTTTCAAAGGATTTTATGATGAACATGTTTTATTAATGAAATGGTCCTTGAGAATTATGTTAAAAAGTTGAGCTCGATATAAGTTATAAAAATATTTGATCCTCACTATATCTCTTTGATGAACATGATATTTCTTATTATAATGGTTGTGCCCCATTTTAGATCATGGGTGTGGATGATATAAATTATACAAATGGTGATCCACATTATAGATCTCCAATGCATTGGGTAATAATAATATGGGAATTGTGATGTATTGTAATTCTAATTAAAAGGGGTTTGAAGGATTTTTGTATATTTGATGCCCTAATTCACTTAAAGTGGTTATAATGGTTTTCCATGGGTTGTAAAAGAATTATGTGATACCAATCTTTGTGTTTTGTTTCAAGTGAAGATTCTTTTTTATTTCTCACAAAGAACCCTAAATGGATTTTCATGTTTTTCCTCAGAATAATGTTTTAATTTTTTATGTCCCAACATACAAGTTTTCTTCTCAAACTAGGTTCTAATTTTTTTCACATGTCTTAATTATTTCTTAGTATGCCGAATATATAATGATGAAAGTATTATATTTGTGTCATTAAAGTAAAACTTCTTATATTTTAAATGGGATTCCTTAGGAGGAAAAATTGATACTGATTATAATTACACTAGTATAGTACAAGATGAATTTGTAAGAGTTTTTCCCAATTCACTAAAACCCTAAGATGAAAATATCCTTGAATATGAATTATAGTTCAAAAAACCTAGAGATGAAATGTTTAAGGCTAAAACCTTATAAAAATTGCGATATTTTTTTAATGTTAAATAGTCAAGGTAAATTTTTTTTATAAAAATAGAATAAAGAATTTTTTGGTTGAGATTATGTCCTTATCAAATTATTTTTAATCTTAATTACATGAATTTCCATTTACCTATGTGATAAATCATACCATTATTTCTATTCATAATTAAAAAAATATTATATATATATTTATAAAATTTGATCCATTAAATTCCAAGTATTGTATATATTTTTCAGAATTCAATTTCTATAATTGGAAGAAATTAAATTCTATATAATTCTGTAAAGCACTATGAAAATTTTCTTTATAAAAAATCCATTTTTAGTCCTAACAAATTACATACATTAAAATAAATACTTTTTATTTAAAAAAATTATTAAAAATCAAATGAAATATATATTAATTTATGAAAAAATATCATTGACCTTTTTAATTACTATATTTAATGTAAAGAAATTGTAGTATTTAAAATATGATTATTTTTTAGTAATCACGCGAAAATTAATTATTTTTTAAAAAATACCAAAATAAAAACCGAAGTTAATTTTTTTATTTTCATTTATAAATAAAATAACTTTAACAAACATAATATTTTTAACTTATAAAAATTAAGTTTAAATCAAAATCTTGAATAAAACATAGTGTATTGGGCTATTGTTTATTCAAATGAAAATTATTACTATAATTGGAGTTCAATAATTAATTTATTCTTCATTAAATTTATTTAATGGTGATCACCTACATTTCAAACATTGATTAGTAGGGGAAATTAATAAAGAAAATATATAACCATTATATATATGATGAAAATACTATGTTATATATTATCTTGATTGAAAAGAATTTACCAAGAATATTACTGAATATATTTGGATAATAAATTTTTATATTGATATATAATGATATGATAATTAATGGAATTATTTATTTTTTCCATATATGATTCAATTTCAAGGTGATATGAAAACAATTTTCATTCAATAAAGTATTTATGAAAAAATCCTCAATTTCTCAGGGTACACATTTGTATGAATGATGATGGTTGGGGTCATGTATATCCCTTTAATTCATTGGTTGAGGTTAATATATCATGAGATATTCAGGTGTGGATTAAATGAGTTTATTTAAATTGTTATAAATATATTTAGTTTTCTAACATTTTCATATATGGAAATATTTAGTTCGTTTACATCGATATGGATATAATGAGTTTTCTCATATGTTTTTCCTATGATTATTATTTCACTAGATAAAAAAGTTATTTTCCCAATTTTAAAAAACTATATGATTCTTTTCATTAATAGGATATTATATATTTCTATTTTTATGCTTGTTCTATATATATTCATCAGATTTGAGATATCGCTTGACTTATGGATTGATTTATGATCTGTTAATTATTTTATATAACTTTGTTAAATGTCATGATTATACCCATATTGTGAAATTATTCTCACAAATGATCATTGATCATCATTTATTATTTTTACCCTTACTGAGTATCTAAGAACACCAATTTATAATGTTTCCATTTTAATATGTTACAAATAAAAATTAGTACATATGATTTGTATATAATGGTATCTTATGTTGAAAACTATTAGTAGGCGATGAAGACATATATGTATTAAGTAATTTATTATATTGTGAGAAAAGTTTCCATTAGTTAAAAATGATATGGTCTTTATTAGTTTATATATTACCATATTACATTTAAATTTTCATCCCAAAATATCATTGAAATTTAATTTAATTATTCATTTTATTTATAGTCATGTAATTTTCATGATTAATCCTTTTACTCAGACCTAAATTTCTGGGACACCACATTCCTTACATAAGATAATCCATGGGCACCCAGATTTATCATGAACCTACCCAAAAGTTTTATCAAGTTATTTACAATTATTTCATTTGGAAATAATCTAACACTTAGTATTTCTATCGAACCTGCAATCCCTTTTATCTCATGTTGTGCCTTCACATAAATTTAAAATTTAAATGATTCAGTAAAAAATATTATTACTTCTACCAAATAAATATATTTAAACTATTGTTATGTTTAACTCTCTACAAAAGTTATAAATTGTGTAACTATCACAAATTAGAGTACAACTATATTAAAACATATTTAAATTAATCTCAAGGAAAATATAAAAGATACCCATTTAGGTTGAATCTTTTAATTTATTGAATCCTATAATTTTTAGAGGATTATCCATGGAGTAATCGATAACCAAAGCACACTTTTATAGAATTGAAAAAATCCTCTATGTTGGTTATCGGTCTAACCTAATGTTCCACCACTCTAGGTTACTTTATTTAATTATGAACTTAATTACATCAAAACTATTACATATAATATGTAATATTGTTAATTAACAATTATTTAAATTCAATAAAATAGAATAAGATAGTGTTGAGGTAGAAAACAACTAATTACATTATCCTACATATAATTGAACTCCATAGATGCTTCTATACAATTTATTGATGAATTTTTACAATTTAAACTAATGTATACATCAATTCATAATATAAAGGATACATTAATGAATATATTTGGGAATAAAATTGATAAACAAAGAATTTATATATTTAAAAATGGGACAAAATAATTACAAATAATTATCCCAAAATGAAATAAAAATAGTAATAATTAATCCATGAATTAAATAAATACTCTATGTAGATAAATATTTACTATTTATTTTTACCCAAGTTTAAAATCTTTTATATTATACTTTTATATATCATTCCACTTAAAAAACTTATTTTAAATTCTGTATACACATTTTATATTCAAATTATATAATGTAAATAATTTACCAAACATTATTATCTACAATTTAAAATTATTTAAACCATGCATATATTAATTTTCATAATTTATTTTTATATATTGTAAATATTTTATTTAAATATTGAATTTTATGTTAATATTTATGAATAATTCATAATTTTAAATATAATCTATTTTTCTCCACATCTCAAAGACCATTGATTTTTTTATATAGTCAATCCCCTTTTTACCTGGTTTGATAGGGAAACCTTACATTGCATGGAGTCCCATATTATGTTTCTTGAAGGCCCAAATTAATATATTTCTTTTAAATATATCATTTTTCTAACTGAATAGAAATCATATCTCCCCAAAACCACATCATGTCTATACTTATATCACAACCTGTTGATACATTCCACTTGTTTCCGTCCACACAAAGATCCAAAGGGCCTATACCTAGTGTAATATCTAAATTTTCCATTTTTCAAACATATGATTTTCTATCCCAAATGATTGATTACACTATGATCCATCATCCTATGGCTTATCTAGTATAGTTGAACCTCCCTTTTATATTATGTCTTTTTTAGTAACTATTAAACACTTTAATATTACCCTTATAATTTGTATAAAATCAATGTAGATTTAAATTATGAGGGATTCTAAGTTATTTAAACATGTATCTTATATTAAAATTTAATATTATTGGTATTAATTGAATAAATCCTTAATAATTTATTATATATATTCGATAAATAATGAATTTATAAAAAAAATATAAATTTAATAAATATCATAGCATAACGTTTTAATAATATATAAATAATTTTATAAATTATATAATTAAAATGATAAATAAAATCTAGAATAAAAAATTATTCATAAACTCTTTTTAATGACATATACATATCATGAAATGTGATATTTCATCTCATCTAATGAAAAACATTTCTGATAGAAGATTAATTGTGGAGATCTATCAATCTAATACAATTATAAATAAACCTGTCTCTATTAGTAGTATCTGAGGATATCTATATTGAATAAGAATAAAATCCATACTATATTATAAAATAGACTTGTGTTATGTTAACACAACACCTGGGAAATATAGTTTACAATAAATAATTCCCAACATAACATTAACCCTCATGTTACAAGAAATCATATTATACAATTTGAGTTAATATCCATTAATATATATTGTGCACTGTTTTTTCATATGGATAAATCTTATCATCAATTGAAACTACAAATATTTTACACTGTCATACGATAAAAACAGATGGATTATGTTATGTCATATCCGGAAATATTAATTATTATATTTAGTCATTGTATTATTTATTATAGTATTGAATATTATAATACTAATCATAATTTAAAATCTACATATTTTTTCTTTGATATCACATATCATAAAAAATTAATTTTTATACTATTTTAAAGATATAAAATAAAATTTCAAAAATCTAATTAATTTTATTCATTTTTTAAGAATAAATTTTTGAATAAAAAATAATTTTAGGTTTCTGGTAGTACGAAAGGTATTCTGAGGATCTATAAACACTTTTAAAAATCCTTGGATGATAATATAACATAAATGTTTAATATCACAATGATTGGAAAAAATGAAACCACGTATAATATAAATTTAGAATATGTACCTTTTGTTGATGGTAAATACTACTATATTCAATAATAAAAATCATTAAATAAATATCATAAAGGAATTACCAAAGGAATACTACCACCATGGTGTATCCATAGATCGAATGAATCACCCAATGCATTGGAGGGATCTACATGAATTCCATGATATGCTATTATTTCATAGTATCTAGGGAAGGATATGGAAGAGATCCTAGGAAAAATCATAGGTTATTAGGAAGAATTTCCACACCATATAAATATATATTTATTCGGTTATACAGGATTAAATGATTTTCTAGGAGCCTCCCCATTCATTTATTTATATGTTGATAACATAGGAGAAAAGTTTTTATGGTTAAAACTCTTTATTAACTTCTATATATAGAATATCTATTTGTCACATCTTATCGAATGAATATAATAAATGATAGTTCACATAGAATATTATTTTAGTTGAAGCAAAACTTTACATCACTCACAAATCATAATATATGATTGGCTGTATACTATTGATATGACATTTTTATGTCATGGTAAGTGACATACCCCTTTGGAATTCTATATGATATTAAAACATGTTATGTGACATGACTTTGGAACCATTCATCTTTTATTACATTACATGATCAAAAATAAATCTTGAAAGGCCAATATAGATTACATATACTTTAGGGATTTGGACATATATCCATCCAAATCATCACTTATATAAAAAAAATCCAAATATTTGAATCCACACAAAATATTGAAAATAATTTTATATCAAAAACAAATTTATATAGTGAAACATATCTAATGATCATACAATATGATATTATAATTTTTTTACAAAAACAAACCCCCTCATTTTCTATGGATTTCCACATTCCAAAAAACCTATGATAGGGTGAAGACAGTCATAGGGTGGTGGAATGTGAATCAATTGGGGGAAGGACTCAATAATACGTGGAGGGTGGAGATGGTATGATATCAGTGGAAGTCCTGGTCATAGAAGACTGCGAAAGATGGATATGAAAATAATATTCAATGTTATATAGTAAGGTTATGTTGTGTATCAATTATGTTTGGTAAGGGAATGAGGATATAATGAATATTTTTAAACATTTAGTGTTTCATATTTTAATAAAGTAACACTAATTTAGTGTAGATGACAATGAAAGTACATAAATATTATGTTTGAATATTTTTTCATAGACTGTCACATAAAAAATATTTAAATCATTCTGATGAACCATTATCAGTTATTTTAGATAATACCATTTAAAAAGAAACTATAGTTAAATAGTTTCATGTTATGTATTGGGTAAGATTACATGGAATGCAGCGATAAATATAAATCCTCCAATTACATGAGATAAATCATGTGTGACTTACTATTTTTTATTGAAAAAATAATAATTCTTTGTGAGTAACTAACATGATAATTTAACAACCCCATGCCAAAATGTTGTAAAACTCAATTCAACACATCAATTTCGAGTTCATAAAAAATTAATGTTTTAACTAATTGTAATATCACATTATATTTTGAATTATTTTAATAAAATACATATAATAATTACTAGATAATATACCTCATATTATGAATAAAATATGACAAATAATAAAAAAATCCAAACAAGAACCACCAATGTAAAATTCAAATAATGGTAGAAAAAAAGAATACATTAAACAATTATCTAAAAAATAATATCTTATATCTATTTATATATTTTCAATATCTAACCCCAATTTTTAAGAGGTCAATGGTTCATTTATCTCCCAATTACCATATTATTTCCCTTTCCCCTATTAATATTTTCCACTATCTCCCCATAATTCCTTAATGGAAAAAATAAAAATTTTGTAGTTATATATATATATATATAATAATCAAATTCCATATAGTCGACCATAATAAATTCTAGGAAAACATGTCAAATGACATCATTAAATTAAATGTTCTATTCAAAAGGAATAATCTCCCATTAAATGAATTCTATTAATTATCCCATAATTATGTAATAATATAATTATAAGGATAAGTTTTATTTTCCAGTGAAAATATTTTTACTAAATAAATAAAAAATATCACCACCCCCATTAATTAAATAGAGAATCATAAGAATCACAATTCATTCTGAAAAATGAATTTTTATCACTAAAATGTCACTAAACTAGATTTCAATCAAAAATATTTATCCATTATTGAAACATGTGATACTATATCTTCAATATTACCATTGAAAACACATGTTTTTCTGCAACAATGAAACTAATTCAATTTTTTCCTCACAAAAAATTATATTCCTTTTCAATATTTTTTGATGTCCTATTGAAAAGTTTTTTTCTTTTTCATAGTAAATATATTCCAACATAGAAGGTTGTGATTGTCTTGTAAGGTTATTACTTATTTTTAAAATAATAAAAAAACCACACAATACAACATACAAAAATTGAAACACTTCCTAATAAGACATCTTTTTAATTTGATCAATAATTACAATTGGAATCTCATTATATGGTGAAAATATATTATAAATATAAAAATAATAAAAAAAAGATATGATCATTTAAAAAATTCCATTATTTTTTTTCAGTCAAACAACATTACTGTGAGAGCCACTGCATTATGATTTTATGAATAGTAGAATTTTTTTGTGATAACATGTGGATCAAAATTCTTATGAAATTTTTATCTGTCATGAGTAATATAATTTTACGACATTATCATTTAAAGATTTTAATAGTATAAATATGTTTTTACAAAATTTAACAAATATGATTCTATACATATAAATAGTTTGAACCCCTCATTTATAACTAAAAAATTGCGGAATAATTTTTCTCCATGGAGGGTCCCTGGAATGTTTTAAATGAGGCTTAATTATTGTGTAATAGTTTTGTGAGTAGGATATTCTAAAAATATGAATCTATTATAGATACAATAATCTTTCTCTCACTCTATTTATTTTGAACTCCATAGTTCTAGTTAACTATATGGAAGAGATAATTATTGTAATTCTTTGGAAGAGTTTTCAAACACTATGGATAATATTGGATGATAGAGTCTAGTGGTATCTTATATATGATCCATATAACGATTTTATGGACAAGTCTCAATAAATTGGATTAATAGAGAAAAATTAATACCATTTTTTATTTGTTCAATAAATATAAACATTTTGGTAGATCCTATTGAATAATGGGTTTTTTATATTGGCTTATACTATATTTGGATATGTTTCCCCCTCTGTGACCCAATTGTGGTATTATATCATAATCCATCACATTTGTATTTATTATAAAAAAATTAACAAACTATAGAAATATTATTTTATAGTACCATAATGCGTTAAAATAAAAACACATGTTTGTAGAAATTTTCAAAACATATGATATTTTATGAGGAAAATGGGTGGGATTCCATAAAGAGTTGTAAAAGAACATCATTGTCTCGTAAAAATATCATTTAATATTCTCATGAAAATATGGAATAACTTCCCAACTTTACCATATGATGAAATATTTATGAATAATTCAGGGGAAAATAGAATTAGATATCCACTATACGGATCAACCATGTCATTGTACATGTTATCTCCTCAGGTTTTATGGTGTAATGAGAGAAGAAAATTGATTGTAACATGTATAATATGTGTGGTTTTCTATTTATTATTGTGGATAACCTATAATATGTTTTTAAGAAATATGGTAATGTTTCATCATACGAAAATAGTAGTCGCAAAAAAACCATGTCTGGTTACTTATCATATATCAGTGGTGTTTGTACTGTTTTTGAAAACAAATTCTCAAACAGCTTTACTAACACTATCTATCCTTTCTTACACCAGGTTAGATGGAGGATTTTAACAATACTAAAAAAACTTTAGTGGATGATATCTAGATCTGAAGTGTATTTACATTATTTAATAAAATTATAATTTTTTTATAAAATATAAAATAATGAAATATAAATGAGTTTATATTTATTTGATAATTTCTCATATCTGATAATATAAAATGTTCCTATTAAAATTTATACATTTGAATATTATTTAAGACATGTAAAAATGTTTTGTTATATTTAATGGAACATATTAATAAAATAATATATGTGATACGTAAGTTTGAAAAAATGTTTACATAATATATATTTAATTTATATGGTAATAAATGTTTTCATTAATATGACACAAAATTGAATATAAAGGAGTTTATATTAAATGGAATTTAAAATTTTAATTTTAATGATTAAATGTTATAATAAAAATTAAATTTTCATATTTACATTTTTACGTGATGTCTAAAAATTATTTTTAAATTAAAAAGTGTTTATAAATTTATTTATTTATGAATTGATACTTTCTTTAGATGTTTATATACATTATTATTATTCAATATATTTTTTAAATTATGAATGAATATATGATACAATTTAAAATGTTGAAATATTTTATAATATAAAAAAATTCCATTTTAGATACAACATATGATTATGTTACGTTGAACTATGTATATGGTTTCTTATTTATAAACATGAACGAAAAATTAGATTATAATTAATATATATTTGGATTTGTGATTGTATTATATATAAATTTCTATCTTGGTGATTGATTCACGGGTTGTGGAATATTCAGATATACTATTCTCTAGCCTAGGGGATTATGCTCTTTCCTGAATGGTGGGGGTTGGTTACCTATCACACCATGCTGGATTCTATGGCGATTTTGGGTTTTTAAGATTGAAATATTTTATTTGAAATAATTTCATATAACATATTAAATGGATGCATTTTTATATGTTTGAATATTATTTCTTTATCATTTTGAGTAAATAGCAGAAAAATAAAATCTATTAACATTTATACTCTATTTTTTCCTCAACATAATTCTTTTAATAAATTTATAACTAAAAAAATTATAACATTAAACACATGAATATATAAGCGAATAAATGAGAGAATATTATGATATTAAAGTCCACATAAAATATTATGTACTATATTTATTCCAACGATAAACATTTAAATACCTTGATCGTCCAACATGGTGCATTTTTCTCAGATTATGAATACTCATTAAGAGCTCGAGTAAGTTCACTGGAATGTTCATTATTGGGGTACCAAACTTTATCTTGTTTATAGAAATTGAAGGAAGATTCAATAGTCACTACAACTAAAGTAGTTCTTCCTAGTGCCAACCTTTATCAGCGCTAACGAAAAAGCACTGATAAAGTTGGGTCCCTTTATCAGCGCTCTAAAAAGAACTCATAAAGGGTTCCTTTATCACCTCTTTTTTTATCCCTGATAAAGGTACCCCCTTTATCAGTGCTTTTCGGAATAGCGCTGATAAGGGGGGGGGGGGCTTTATCAGCGCTTTTTTTAAAGCGTTGATAATGGGTCGATTGAAATAAAATTAAAAATAATATATTAATATATAAATATATTTATATATTTATATTGATATAAATATAATATATAATTTTTAAATATATTTTAGATAAGTATAAATATACATTTACACATAATACACATAATATATAAGATATTTAGCGAAACTGACATATAGAAAAATTCAAAAATTATTTTTAATTAATAATTTGCTAATTAATATCGATTAAAAATCATTTATTAACAATTTGAAGACACAAAAAATTAAATCAATTAATAAAAGATCTAAAATAAGTTGAAAATGTAACTCAAACTTCAAACGACCATAAATTTTGATCCGGGTGTCTGTTTGTGCTGTACAGCATATCAAATCAAAGCCTACGATGATCTCTATGTGATGGTGGTTCAGGAAAAGCCTCATTCACAATATTCGAGCCAACAAAAGCCCATAAGGCCTCCAAAGCTATGTTTTTGTTCAGGGTACCCCGGTTTTTTTACATTTTGTGGATTTTCAGCATCATTTAAGGGGGTATTATTGGATTTTTTTGGTGGGGAATCAATTTATTCCAAGGTATTACATTCATATTGATATTATGTCGTTGAAATTTTATCTTTTTTTTATAATGTACTACTATTTATAATCAAAAATATAACAATATATACATATTTTTTATATATTCTCATATAAAAATTAAATTATAAATATAAATAATAAAATATATTTACATATAAAATATATTATCGTTATCTAAATAATAACTAATATCCATTTTATTTAAAATAAAAATATATGAATATTTATATACCTATAAATTAATCTAACTATATATGTTCCTATATAATGTGTGTGTGTCTATATACTAACAAACTGATATATATATATATATATATATTCTAACATATGTATATGAATATATATATATATATACGTATAATTATACTTATATAAACCAACACACACACACACACATATATATATATATGTGTGTGTGTGTTGTATATATGTATTTATTTACACACACACAAAACAAAACATATTTTATAATTGTATTGAAAACTAATCTTATAAATATATATTAATATACAAATAAATATATGGATAAAAAATATATATAAATATATATAAATAAGTAGATATAACTTAATATTAATATTAGAATAAATATATACATATATAAATATAACTAACTATATATATATATTTTTATACAAATAAATAAATATATATATATATATATATATATAACTATGTATGTGTATATATATATATATTAATACAACTAAATAAATTTATATTAATACATGAATAAATATAACTAAATATATATATATATAGATATATAGATATATCACTAGTTGGAGAACATATCAATTTGGAGGAGTGCTAAAGGCTTACCGCGCATGGGGGGGGGGGGTCTTGAGTTCGAAACCTGGTGGGGAAGGCCTAGGCGCGCACATGGGAGAATTTAGGGAGGGGGGTAGTGCTGTTAAAGGGTCCAAAGAGCTGATAAATGGGGGGGGGGAAGCGCTGTTAAAATCCTCCTCCGATTTACAGATTTTTTTAATTTTTTTTTTAAATTTTTAAATTTTTTTAAATTTTTAACTTTTATCAGTGTTTCAAAAAAACGATGATAAAAGTGGTCTTTTATCAGCACTAAAAAGAAATCCCTAATAATGGACCCTTTTATCAGTACTTTTTTTGGCGCTGATAAAAGGGACCCACCCTTTATCTTGGCCAGCTTTAACAGCGCTTTTCTAGTGCTCTTAAAGGCATTTTTAGCACTGATAAAAGGCGTATTTGTAGTAGTGAGTTTTTCAATGGGCTGAATTGATGTTGTTGTTCTTATGATAGAGTCATATTAATGGGTAATCACATTATAAGTTTAATAGTTAAATAATTTCCTAAAAGGATTATGTATATTATTTTGAATCAAAATTATGTATGGACTTCATAGGAAAAGTGTGAAGTATTAGACATGCTGTTGTAGTAACATTGATTGGTGGTTATACAGAATACATATATAAAATATTTCTTGTTGAACTATGAAATGGATGTAATCTGATAAATGTTGGAAGTTGATGTAGTCTGATGGCCTAGTGGGACCCCATATAAAATAGGTGTGAAATGACTTTGACGAGGTGTCACAGATCAACATGTGTTAATTATCAATGTGGTTTTCTATTCATAATAAATTATATCTTTTTTTACTTATAATATAATGATAGGGGATTCCTCCTACTATAATTATAGGATGAAATAAGAAACCACATAAAATCTTATTGTGGGGGATTCTCAGGAAATGAATTGAGTGTGTGATATTGAAATAGGATTCAAAGTCATAGGTATTAGACATGAATGTTTTATTACAATAGGATAAGTATTTTACTCAAAAGAAACTATTATAAATTTCATTATTTTTCATATTCTTGTTGCTTGTGTGGTTGTTATTTTTTCAGAATGTGATGATGTTAAATAGTTAAATGGTCATGATCAAAAAAATTAATGTAATGAATTTTAATTTCCGGAGTATGTAGATAGAGTATTACCACATAAAAAATTATTTATAGGTTTTTTTGAAGGGGATAAATATTAGGAAATAGAAAATTATATTAGAAGAATTTATATTGAAATGTTATGGTTTTGGTAAGGAATAATTTGGAATGAAATGTAGAATTTATCTTCTACGAGAATAATATTATAGTCGATTTTATAGAAGATCTAGAATATATTTCTGAGAATCCAACAATACATAACAAAAAGAGATTAATGAGACAACAATTCAACATGTGGTTATCAAAAAGACATTTAGATTAAAATTATGTGAATGCATTTAAAATGATTAAAAGAGAGTTGAAAAATATAAATGTTAAATTCATATATTACTTCTATATAATACTATTTTTATCTTCAAAACCATAATATTAGGATAAAATGGTGATAACACTGAGTAAATCCATCAGAAAAAACATCTTAATATTCATGGTTGTTGAGAACATTATTCTCAAAGAAGTAATCAAGATGATAGAGAATTATATATATTCTTGTGATTCATTGGATACATATTGAAGAAGGAGATCAATTCATTAGATAATTATAAGTTACATTTAAGGAATGTAAAGAGGGAATTAGATTAAAAGATGCCACACCTAGCCAAACTTATTGAAACTTTGGAACAAGAGGTCATCTCAAGAAGGATTTTATTAAGTGAAAAGATAATTTTTAAACATAATTATATATATTATAAACTTCAATAAAACCAATAGTATATTTTAGATCAAAATTATGCATAATTTTTAATACACTTGTGGAACCATAGTTTTCATATTCTGGTGCATCATTCCACTCCACTAGTGAAATGTAATTCTTAATAGATTATTTATAGAAGTATTTTGGGATTTCATCTAGAGGATTATGAAGCTCTTGTAATATGAGTGAATGGTGTTGTAAAAATATGACTAAACCATGGAGGTATCAAAGAGTGAAATGTTGTTAGAAATTTTATAAGACTTTTGAAGACTCAAATTTTTGTTGGATTATTTGATGATGAAATTTACGGAACTAACATTTCTAATGAAGTGTGGAATATCCCTGAAGGTTACTGGGTAATAAAAATTTGTTTAAATGATGGGATATTGTGTATGACTGAAAGGGTTGGGGTGTTGATATATTTAAAACATCTAACTTCAGAAATAATGATTTGTGGCATCTCTAATATGGATATATTATTGTGAAAATTATTAATTTTCTATTTAAAAATGAAAAATAAATATTGAATACTAGAAAAACATAAGTAATAAGAGTTTAATACATGAAAATAAAATAATTGTGCGATTTTAATTGATAAACATCACTTAAATAAATGATTTGGAAAAGTAGAAGAAAAATGTTTAGGGAATTACCCCTTGTAAATCCCATATGATTTGATGATTCCTTTTAAATTTTTTGATTTCATTAATATGAATGTGTGATAGTACTTCATGTAACATGATTTATAATTATTATAAATTTTTATGCAATATTAATCTATGGTTTTGAGGAAAATAATATGTTTGATAAAAATGCTTCAGATCAGACCACATGGGTGAGTACTCTATAGTAAGATTTCATAATATCTATAGACTCATATTAATTAGTCATTTGAAACATATACCTCAAACACTTATGAAAAGTGTTTAGATGGACAAATGTATTACAAATTAATTGAATAGTCTTAGTGTTTGAAGATTCATCATATTTATTATATACCCATTTAGAAGTAATCAATTTAGAGACCTCATTTCCAACAGGATAGGGTTTTCTGGACTCTTTGTGCATATGAATGAAACTAGGAGTAGATCACTTTTGTGTCTTTATAATTTTTTTATTTACACTTGTTTATGAAAAGAATAGAAATCCAATTGAAGATAAATCACATGCATGCCTATTCATAGGAAATAGAGATTAATAATATAGTACTTGTCTTTAGGATGAAGAGAAAAATGCGTCATTATTTAGAATATATGATTTTATGAAATATTCCATTGGAATGAAATTAAATTGAATAAAAGAGAATTTGAATAAAATGACCCAACCTGAATTAGAGTTAATATTAATGGTATCACCCAATGTTCATGAATTTAGAAAAGTTTAGATATAAAATAGTATACTAAAACTTTTCAAATTCTATCCGGACTGTTTTATTGGTATTATATAATTTCAATAATGATATTAATGAAAGATATACTAAGAAATTGAAAAGTTGTGTGAATATATAATAATTTCCCAGAGATGGAGATTTTGATAGTTTATTTTTGAGAAATAGAAGAACTATATTAAGAAATATGGTGTTTTAGAAAATTTTTATTACCATTAAAGAGGTATGGAGTTGACCTAAACTTAGAAATTTTATGATATGTTAGATAACCAAGAATTATAGAAGAAGTTTCTACCCCGGGTTATTCCAACAAGTGGGAGTTTGCTAAAATGGATTATTTAGATTAATTTGATTTGTAAAATGTGTGATAGTTTGAGAAAATATAATTCCAAAATAGGGAACATGAAAAAATAGGTTGTTTTTTATTAAAAGAAGAATATAAAAGAGGAGTGAGGTATATAGTATGACTCATTTTTTAGGGATTCAAATAGATGGATGGAATCATGTTCCCTAAAATTTTCTCTTTGGTAGTTAAGAATAGTACAATCTGACCAATGAAGAACACAGTTTCATTCATAAATTTTATCTATAAAAAATATAAATTAATGCATTTTTAATTCATAGGGAACCTAAATATGAAAATATATTTTAGGAAATATACTAGTATCCTATATTATCAAAATTGAGTCATGGGTGTAATGTTAGGAAAATTTTACATGGTTTGAAATAATCCCATAGGTTATGAAACTACAAGTTAAAATATTTCCTAGTGGATAAAATATTAATGTAGTAAAACTCAGGTCATTGTTGTTGCCCAAAAATGTTTTTTGATGAGAATTACCTCATTCATATTTTTTACATAGATGATATTATTTTGGTGGGATTATCAATTAAAATTAACTAGGATATAAAAAATTTATTATTGATGATGTTTGAACTGAAACAACTCGGTGATGTAAATGTGATATTTTTCATGAGGATTAAATGATATAAAAATATAGGTAATATGAATTATCCAATAGATTGTTGAACTAGATGATGATTGGACAATTTGAGATAACCAGATGTAATTTTGGTTTAAATCATTAGATTGGAAATTTAAAACTCTCTATATTAATTGAAGTAGCAGTAAAACATATTTTGAAAATACTATATACATCCATTCTATAATGTCTCATATATTCCATGGTGTTCACTTAACAAATATTTCCCATGTTTTTGTAGTAGTTTTTCGGTTCATGTTGAATCTAGGGAAAGAAAATTGTGATGCTGGGTGGTGGATTCTGTGATATCTAAAATGAATTGAAGATATAATACTATTCATTAGTCATTGTAATCGATTAGATTGGTGTGTTGATGATGATTGGGGAGGCTGAGATTAATTGAAAATGATATATAGTTCTCTCTTAACCATGGGAAAACCTCGATTTGATGGTTGTCAATGTTGTAATTGGTGATTTATCTCTTCCAAATGAAAAAAAGAGTATATAGGAAAATTATTTGTAATAAAGGATATTTTTTGGTTTAAACATCTCTTAGAGTATGTTGGAAGAATTTTATTGATTGTATTCATATACTATGATAGTTAAAGTGGTATAAATTTGTTAAAGAAGCTCATGTTTCAAGCAAGGAAGAAACACAATAAATAAAAGTACTATTATATGTCAATGTCGAATGAATATGTTGTACTGGGGTTACTAAAGTTAAATAAATGAGATAAACCAATAGTTATATTCATAATTTAATTATTCTAGGAGAGTCTTGTGAACCATGGAGCCAAATTCATAACCTGTTGAATGAAACGAACATAGAGAACCGTTACATGTAATAGAAGTGGAATGATTTTTGATTACATATGTGTTGGAGGAAACCATGAAATAATTGGTGAAGCCATTAAGTGGAAGATTTTTTGGATTGTGGTGAATCATTATTTTCTCTATTTTGTTCAATGGAAGGAGGAACTCCAAAGTACGCTTCTAAATTTTTAGCGATGTGACAACATGCTTTAATGGTTTGTTCTTGTATTGATCAGAGGATATTATCACTATATGAAAAAAACGTTTTTTCGAGTGATCTTTCAGTGGTGGATTTGAATAACACGGTGAATCAATTATCAGGGAAAAAATTTCCGGTAATTTTTTTTAATTTTAATTTTATTAAAAAATTGAATTTATTTTTTATCAGCGCTATTCAAAAAAATTTGTTAAATTCAAAGAAGAAATATAAGATATTAAATATGTAATTATGATTTAAAAATTAATTTAATTTATTTATTATTTATTATTAAATATCATCTATTCTTTATTACAAAAAATTTTATATAATTATAATGTGTTCATTAAAACATTTTTAAAATTATTTTTTAATAATATTTTGAATCTTAAAATAATTTTGCAATATATTGAAAATCAGATATTGACATTAAATGAAATTAAATTTCAATCCATAAGTAAATATTAGTTTCGCAGTAATTCAAATAAAAGATTATGAAATGTAATAAAAGTGGGATAGATAATAATTTTGTAATGAGTAAATGAATCAATTTTTATACAATTATGAAAAGTTCAAAATCGAAAATCAACTTAGAACGACCTTAAATTTTTATCTGGGTGTCGGTTTGGTCTTTACAACAATTCAAATCAAATTTGAGGAGTTCCTCACCCCATTGATTAAGGGAAACCCTAGTTACTAATTTCATGAGGCCAAAATGTCAAATAAAACTTCTAAAACAGAGTATTATTTGTTGGGATGCCCAATTATATTAATATTCGATTGGATTTCAACTTCATTTATGTGTTCCTTGATATGATTTTTAAGCCATTTAATAATTTATTCCATTGGTTTTATTTCATATAGATTTTATGGCATAGAAATTATTGTGGTTTCCCTTATTTTGAGAATTTTCTTTATATTATATATATATAAATATTTTTTTATCTATTTATAAGTATTTATAAATATTTACCTGTATTTATCTAAATTTATAAAAGCTTATACATTTTTATGTTTATATATTTTAATATCTTATATGTGTAAATATATATAAAAATATTTATATCTTCTTATGTTTATATATACCAAGCCCATGATGTCTTTGTCGAGTGACACCCAATAGTTATACACCCCGCTCTCCCAAAGAACTTGAATAGGATTGAGTCCCTCTAGGCTCAGACATTATCCATATTATACACATAGTGATTCAAAACCATTGCCTTGTTAGGGAACATGCAGCGCACTATAGGATTGGTCATGGCCCCCGTAGGGAGTCGATTGTAAACCCATTCACATATGGGGGGGGGGGGGGGGGGGTTATGGCGTGGTCATCAGGGGTTGAGATGTGTGTGTAGGTTTCACTATAATTGAACCCCTTATACCATATATATATATATACACATATAGATTAATATTTAATTATATATATATATATATGTTTGGTTATATATATTAATTTATCATAAATGGGTGTATATACATATATATGTGTGTGTGTTTTTTATATAGATATTTAAATACATTTATTTTTTATTTTTTTTATTTATCTAGTTATTATTTACTTTTTATTATTTTAATATCTATCTACAATAGTTTTATTATTTAATGATTTATTCGTTAATAATATTTTTTGTTAAATTAATATTTAATATTTATTTAATATTTAGTATTTTTATTTTATTATTACAAATTAATTTTAATATACTATTAATTTTGAATTTGTTATTATTTTTTTATTGATATTTATTAATAATTTAAAATTGACGTATTAATTTTTATATTCTTACTCGTTATTTAGTAGTTGTTATTTATTAATTATTTATGTTTTATCTATTATCAATTATCTATTATATATTATTCATTATTCATTATTTATTATATATTATATATTACTTTTTACTTATTATTTATATATTTATTTATAATTATTATTTTATTTATAATTTATTTGTCATTGTTTATTTATTATTAATTTTATTTCAACTATTTTTATTACTTATTTATTATTAAATTATTTTTTATATATTAATAATTATTTTAATTTCAAGTAATTATTATTTTATTACGAATTTATTATTAATGAATTATTTAATATTTAATATTTATTATTTATTTTATTATATATTATATGTTTATTTTCTAACTATTTAGTTTTGTTTATACATTAACAATTAATTAAATTTTAATTTATTAATTTTTATAATTTATTTTTTCATAATTTCCTATTTATTATCTATTATATGTTCATTTATTCTTTATTTATCATAATTTCCTATTTATTATCTATAATTTCCTATTTATTATCTATTGTATATTATTTATTATCTATTATATAATTTTAATTATATATTATTGAATATTTACTATTTATTACCATATTTTTTATTTACTATTCATTTATTTGATATTTATTAATTACTAATTATTAACTACTAAAAATTAAAAACATAAAAACTAATTAAAAATTAATTTGTCATATTTGTTGTTTATGCATTGTTTTTTCTATCAACACACACACAGAGACACATATATTTGTGTGTCTTTGTTTTAAATTCTATTAAGTCACACATGAGATGCCTATTGAAGTGGAAAAGTCATTACATAATAACAAAAAAGTAAGATCCTCAAATCTCACCCAATGTAGAATTTTTGCACTACATGTGCATGTGCATGGTAAACATTTGAAAATAATAATAAATAACAACAATATTTAAGTAGTTAAAATTTATTTACAAAAATGAAATATTAAAATATGAAATAATGAAATAATAAAATTAAAAAATTGATTAAAAAAATTTGAAAACAAAAATAATAAGATAATTAATAAATATATAACAAAAAAAGTAATTACAAAAATTAATTAAATTAAAAGAAATATAAAAAATTCAAAAATAAAAATTAATAAAATAAACCACTCTTAAATGGCTCTCTTGATTTTAAAAAACCACTACAAAATCGTTCCAAGGATATTTTGAACACCCTCAACTAAATGGTTTTCAGATACAATTTAGTATCTATTTTTCAAAACCACCCTGAAATGATTTTGCAGCACTTTAAACCATCGCTATAAGAAAAAAAAAGAAAAACTAGCCACCAAACACTTTGGAAAGTTGTGTTTTTTGAAGGTTTCTTAAATGGTGTTCCTTGCATCGAATGTTTGAAGGGTATTTCAATTATTATAAGTGGGAGTGTATGAAATTGAATTAGACTGCAACATGGACATTACATGAAAATATTAAAGCGCTGGAATGGTTTTCTTCCAAATACATATTATCAGTTAGAGAGATAAAATCTATAAGTGATCAATGGTTTCATTATGAAATGGATGGACATCCATGAATGGATAATTTTAGTGAAACTAGATAACATGGTGGGACCTTTTATAAATTGGGGGGACTATCTAATATATTGTTTTTCAGTGAATATAATTATTATTTTCATATAATCACAAGAAATTTTACCCATTTTCACCTTTGATATATGAAAAATTTATTCTTCTCCCCATGGTTGTTGGAAGAAATTTAGAACAATGTGAAACATTATTATGTTCTGAATTCACATTTAATTAGTTTTATAATTTACATTGAATGTTTATATTTGTTTAAGTTAATAGGCTTCAGTAATGAATTCACTTCTTTGAGTTGGGTGATGTTATGTTTTCCATGTTTTAGTATAGTGTAATTCAAGGGATTCCTTCTAGGGACATGTTTCAACCAGTGTGATCTTTAGGTTGATGTTATTTCATTGTTGAATTTTATATTGAGATTTTAATCTAATTTTTTTAAATCATGGTTCTCATGGATTATATTTTTTTGTAAATCATGTAATGAGTGACCCCAATTTGATTAGGTGCCCATATTTTCAGTGAGATTTGGGTTAATCTTAACTAAGAAAAAAAAAATTCTATGGTACCTAGAGAATGGACTTATTTGTATTAATATGATGGATTCGTAAAATATTTTTCCATACCATAATCCATGATTCATATAAGATATTATTTATTTGATGAAATACCCAAATAACTAATCATTGAGATTAAAACTAAAGAAAACTCATTATCCAATGAAAAATAGATCTGGTCCAAAAAATTGATATGCTATAATTTAAAAGAATTAATTATTTAAATAAGAGAATATTTATTAAAATTTTGGATTATTTATTTTAAAACACAATACTCATATGATGAAATTAATGAAAAAATGGCATTATCATCATCATCATAAATGATTTTTTGTTTCAATAATCCGTGGATGGACTCCAATTAAAATTTTATGTCATTAAATCAATATGACCTACTGGGACCCTCTATAAATGGGGGTTATTACACTTCTCTTAGGTTTCATAAATCTATTTGTTTTTATCTACATGTTACCAAGTCATAAGATATTTTATGCTATATACATATTATATAATTTAAATTCATTCTTCTATCCATGGATGTATGAAGAATCCATAAACTGCATAAATTTTGTTTTTCCCTCATAACTGAATATTAATGATTTTAGGAGTTTGAGTGAAATGGATGGAGTAAAATGTTTAGAGCAATGAAATGGGTGGATATTTTGTTTTGGATTACGGTACATTGAAATTTAGATGATTCCTCCAAGAGGAATCAATCCTTATGTTCTATCTTAATGTTGATGAAATTAAGTTGTGAAAAGGTCAAGTTTTATTATGAACATGATATTCAAATAATTGTTCTATTGGATAATTTTGTTTGAGGATGTCATGTAATCAGGGTGCCAATAAGATTTTATTCTTGAATCCTCTATTTGATTTCGTTTAAACATAGATGCGAATACTTGAGTGTTTGGTTTTGAAGATAATAGTTTTTACTTTCTCCATTTGATGGAATGGGAAATAAGTTTTCCATTATGATATCCCATAGACATATATGATATGATAGAAATTATGACCTTCCAAAATAGCTATAAAATGAGAAAAATACTAAAAAACATATTACTAAGTAAAATCTAGATCATGTACGATCAGTGAATATAATGTAATTTAAAAATGGTAACCATTTTAATTGGTTAATAATAAATAAAATTACTTATTAAATAATTTAAAAATATGATTCTCATATGATAAAATCAGTTATTATAGAAAGAAATGTAATCAACCTCATCGAACAAGATTTCTAGAAGCATCGTGAAATAGATGGAATCTCATGAATATAGGAAGTTAATACAATCAAATGACATAGTGTGACCCTCTATAATAGGGGTGGAAAATATTATTGTTTTTTTTAAAATATAATATTATTAATGATCTATGTGGATTCCTGGTCACAATCGAACTTGTCCTCTAGTACATTATATGTAATGCAACATGATTATTTTCTCTATGGATGTAGGTTTGAATTCTAATCCTTTAAAACCCTTATTTTTTCCTTAATTTACTTTTATTTCCTTTCGTTATTGAAGTCAAATATTAAAATTATTTTTACTAGAGTGTATTGAGTAAAAAAAATATTTTGAATATTGTGGGGGATAGTTATTTTTTCATGGTACCAATACATTTAAATTCAAATGATTCTTTATATATACCTATTTTTGATAGCATGTTATTCCATTGGATGATCTTCAACTTGAAGCATTAAAATTGAATTATCAATAGGTTTTTAAAAATCATATTTTCCTAGAATTATACTATATAAGAAAAAAATTCATGGGTGTTCATTATAAGCTTTGGGGCTCCTATATTCCACTAGAAGTTGGTTACACGTAGATAGAAACACATAAATGTATTGATACAATGAGAATAGAGTTAACGTTATCTATATGATCGATTTGGAAATTTTTATTCCATTCAAATATACAAGATTAATTTTTGATATAATTGAGAAGAAAACCTACCAAAGTATCTACTCAATGAATAAAACACTATAGAAAACAGGTTAACAACTAAAATATGAATATTATCCCAATATTGTATATTATGTAATTTTAAAATATTTTTTAGTAGGAGGATATTTAATAGGAAAATATAATAAATTTTTTATTAATAAGATATTGATATGATTAAATATCCTTATAAAGATACAAATGGGATCATCATCATCAAAGATTGATTTTAAATCTATATTATAAAAGTAAAATCTTAATAAAATAAACTTATTATACTGGTATAACCCCATGAGAATTGTTCTTATGAAATATACAAATTTTATATGTCATAGAAACCCTAACCAATGTAGATTAACTATACAGAAATTAAATCAATGTATCTATACATGTATGATTGTAATTTGAACGATTCAATTGATTTATATATTTCATGATTATATAAAAGGAGTCTATGATGTAAAATAGTCATGAGAGAATGTACATTTTATAATTTTCCACAACCATGAAGGGATATACGATAAAGTAGATAATAATTAGAGGTATATGTCTTAAAATGAATTTTTTAGATGGTAAAAAAAATGTATATGGGTAAAATAATATATTTCTTGAGTTTTTGGTTTGATCATTTTATTATAAACATTAACTAGAATGAGTAAAATAATATATTTCTTGATATTCTCTATTTGTTGATTATTTCTAAGAATAACAACGGGTGGTTTACACTTTGGTTCACTATTCATAGTATAAAAGGGTATTTTGTAATATGAAAGAAGAATATTGGAAGGTACAATAGTTATCCTTAGTTATTTAAACTGAATAGAGGATTTAGGAAAGATGGTAAATGCTTAAATATTGGTAAACCTAATCAATGTATGTGAATTTGAATGAATTATTTAAATGTTTCAATAAAAACCATAAGGAGTCCACATAATTCACTAATGTTTTAGAATTTAATTATTATAATATGGAGGGTGTATGATATCAAATATATATCAGAAATGTTTTTAAATATATATATGTATTTAGAAATGAATAAGGATTCATGGGTAGATCATGAATTATATATTTAATTGGTGGATAAAGGGTTCTCTAAATCAAATATTTAGATATATTATATTAAATCCAATCTATATGTATAGTGGAATAAATATTATTTATTCTAATCTTGTATTTATATTGTGTGATAAGTGAAATTATTTGTAGGAAGTTGTTGTTGTGAATAACATAAGTTTATTTTTTTGATACAAATAATTAGGACAAATACAAATCTGTAACATTGTTCAAAAAAATTATGGGAAAACAAATTTATCCACGATAAAATATTTTTTCAATGATATTTGGTAAAATATGAGAGATATGATCTCCCCAAATTTTTGTGTCATATTTTGATGAATAAAATATTCCCCTAAGTATATTATTCATTAACCTTGTATAATACCATAAATTATAATAATGTTAATAGTTTGTTTTTTAAATTATACATCAACAAATTTAGTCTTATTTCCTTACACTATTATGTTTGTATCCAAGTGATCTATATTCAAAAAATTTGTTTTTAATAGGCTAGTTAGAGTATTTTGTGTCCAAAATAAGATAAAAGTGTAATAAATAAATGATTATTCCCTTAATCCCCTATTTAATGTTATTTTATATCATAAATGTGTATAGGATATATTGATAAAGAATGATCTCAAATGGAAATTGTTATAGATAAATTAGCTAACATTTGATCACAAAAAATGTTTCTGAATAGAAAAATCAAAGATGATGGTGATGGACTAAGAAAGAGTACTATGTAGATAACAAAAGTTATTACCATGACTACATTTGATTATGTGATGTAAAGATATTTTAATACTCTGTTTTGGTTTGTGGGTATATAAATTATGAATCTAATATCACAATTATTAATTTCATATTTCATTATAGATGACTCTTATTAACAGAGTTTGATATGATATTTCAGTGATGGTCTCATAGATATGTGGCATGAATTATATATTGATGCAATAATTTTAATAAAACTAAAAATAATAGCAAACATAAGACCTGTATAATGGTTTATCATATGGAATATGACTTGAAAACAACTTATAAATATATTTACAGAATTTATAGATTTTTTTTCAAAACGTAAAAAGTTTAATTTTATATAACATGATGTTTAAATTTAATAGATCATAGTTTTTGATATATCAATAATAGGGGGTAGGTGATGTTCATTTTAACAATTTTTTATAATCATGTCATATTTTGAGATCGATTATGATAGTGATCCATCATTCCGTAAATCTCACTTATCCCATATGGGAAAAATGAAATCGCGAAAATGATCTAGGGGATTTCTTAAAAGTTCACCCATGACAAGGGTGACAACAACCACTCCATGTTGAAGATAATCATAGAGATATATTTGAACAAGTAATGAAATGATATTATAGGTTCATAATATCTTCCAAAATTTCAAAGAGATAAAATCCCATAATTCCTGAACACTAATAATTATAGTGGGTCATCTCCCGACATGATATTTAGAGTTAAATCCTGTTAGTGTTCCTTATATTGACTATCTCCACTTGATATATCCCCTATAAATATTTGGTTGTTTATCTTGGAATCCATTATGTTTTTCAAATTTCTTCCAACACATTTGGGAATAGGTCTTTAATTATCCATGCCTACTGATGTATTGTAAATATTATCTATATTCTATTTAAAGTCCAGTTGGTAAGTTATCCTTAAGATTAACTATTATCTTTTCAAACCTTCCTATACTCACTAATAATAATATACAATCATCAATAAATATTTTCTAATCATCTTTACAAGGATGGTATGTCAACTTTATTCAAACGAGTGTATTGATGCTTCTATTTCTTCTCATCTCCTCACTATATATCACATCTATATATTTTTATCATATACATGTCACACTATATTTTCAACAGTTCACAACAAAAATATTTTACAATAAATTTTTAGGATTATATGAAAATAATATTATATGTAAATATATATAATTTTCAAGATACACCAAGAAATCATAATGGTGTGCATGGGGATGTCTAAAGAACTATATTTTATTCAATTTTTTGGGATGCATGAATGTGGTTCACATAGAATGAAAAATTATTTAGCTTCGTTTGCACAAATTTATCACTCAATAGTCTCCTTCTTTAGTAACACAAGTGTGGGGAGCTCACATTCTCCTAAAATAAAAAGAATATTTGGATATGTGGGTTATCTATTTATCCCTTCATATAATAGTGTATACACTATATCATAGTGAAATAGTGCAAACCATGACAGGTTCGTAAGACTATTTCATGTTTCTTTGTGAAATAATTATAGTGTGTTTAACAAAAATCGAATATTTGTGAGATTTGAGCATCTTATTCGAAACCGAGAGTGCTTCACAGATCTCTACTCCACGATATAGTGGTTTCAAGGAAGATATGTTTCTATTGAAACCAATATAACTATAAAATGATACAAAAACTTATCCTGAGACACATTCCATAGTATTTGTTGGAGAGTCCCACCACCTCACTTATACACATCACTGAATTAGAAATCATATTTTTATTCCATCAAAAATCTTCTAAATTTTATCCATTTCAAGGATTTTAAGACTCCAATTATTCTCAGGGTTCTTATCCTTGAATATAGGCTTCCACCTCATCAATTCTATAAATCATGGATTCATCTATTTATTTCTCTGATTCTCATCATTTTTAAATGTTGAACACATCCATGTATATTGGATTCTATAACAACCTACAAAAACCCTGTTTATATTCGACAGTGCTATGTTATTTTACTTATCATGGTATTTAAATAATTTCATAGCATGGAAGGCCTCATATGGATTGATATTTAATTGGTCCTTTAACATAATCATGGAACATAGCTAGGAATAGGGATATTAGTGATCACTGGTTGCCTCAAGAAAGAATAGCTCTATCAAAGGGATAAAGGTTGGAGGCTATCCCTTTGTAGACATTTGATGGATCAGAGCATGGAGACTAGAAAATTGTGATTCTATTAGTATGTTTTAAATACATTAAAATATTACATATATTCTCTTTTCCCATAAAATAAACACATTTAACTGGGTTGTTATTTCAAAACAATTCTTTGTCATAACCATATTGATCCTATAGTGAGGTCTTTAACTTACAACATGAAGAACCCATGGGATTCAAGGGATGTGACTAGAAACACTATACCACCAACCCCTCCCATACACTCATTTAGGCCCAATGCAGCCCAAATATTCAATAATTATATATGGTATGTATTGGAAATATTAGATTCTTATGGTTGATCCTGGATCCCAAAATAGAATTATTGGGTTGGCTATGGTTTTTTGTGTGGTTGGAACACATTTTTAATATACAACTCCAATAACCAAATCAAAATAATAATCCTCCAACAACTTCATGAAAATATAATTATATATTTTCATGGATTTCACCCAATGAAATATATAAAATTTCCCTTGAATTTTTAAATAATCATGTAAATAAATATATTCTTGGACGTCTTCAATATGTTGTATAAATTTCCAATCATAAAATTCCATATAACATTTATTTTCGAATTTTTAACATGATAAACAATTGTCATAATTAGAGTTACACATATTGAAATTCTTCCTCATTCACCAATTCCACACCCTATAGACATCAAATTAAAATAATTATTTTTGTATCTCAACAATCTCCCTCTTTTATTTTTTTTTTCAAAACTTCCAATAAATTCACCGAATGAAAATGTGATATCAATTTCTTAGTTCCATCTCTCTAAATTAAAAAGAAATAAAAAGGTGTATTTAGGGGTTCTCATCATAATATATCACATTTTTCATCATTCTTATCTTTCCATAATCAATGGAAAACATTTGTTTTTCATAAAACATAACATTTTAGTTAGAAAACACTAAGTTTAAATGGGAGAAATATGTGTAGAAAACAATAATGATGGTACCAAAGCATCAAATGATCCACTAAAGAATATTTACATGTGATACCGTCCTTAATATTATTATACTTATTTATTCCAAGTGATATATAATAAATTTTTACAATATGTATTCTAGAATAATCATGAAAAATAAATCAAAAAATTCAATGTGCATAAATTATTAATCCCCATGGAACTCATATTACAAATGATCAATCACACACACTAGAGAAATAGTTTAAAATTATCAAGGATGTTTCTAAAAAGTGATGTCCATACTGTAACATTATTGTTGACCCCCCTAAAAGGATGCAATCATTTAAACATCATTAAAATTTATGATCTCTGTGATGAACATCACTTCCCCTTCAATTACAGGAAGGTTAGTTTAGATAAAAATAGATAATGGAAAAAATATGTTCTTAAATGATCCATTATTTGAGAAATAAGAATATGATTTTCTCAACATAAAAACCCTCATCAATAAAAATATAGTTTTCTTCATGCTGGAACCTATTTTGACTTTACAATTTTAACAATTTGATTGTGGAATGGTTTTACTCTTCTTCATGTATGGTCCAAAAAAGAACATACAACATCATAATGTTTTTATCATTTTATTTTTATACATCTTGTGTTGGTATAAAAATTCCATAGTTATTCACAATATAGATAGTTTGTTTGGATCATCCACACAATATCCCATGATCTTTATAGATATGATATTTTGGGAAATTTTTAAGGGTTTGTCCAAATCATGTAAAATCTTTAGTCTATGTAATTAATAGAAACTATATTCTATTTCATTCAACATTCCCTTTTGATAAGAATCACTTTGAATAAAATGGAATGATCCATTTTTTCTTATTTTATAATTATTTACATTTGAAACACATGGTAACTATCTTGTAAGAGTGTTTATTCAATATTTTTTACAATGAACATTGTTTTCACAACATTCTTATATTAATTTCAGAAAAACAAAATTATTTATATTAGATATAATTGGTGGTATCTTACTAAAATATTTCTACATTCTAATAATATTTATCCTCATAGAGAATCATCGTTTAGTTCCATAATTTCGACCCATGATTTTTTCATAATAACCGAAAGGGACATATTATTCTATTAGTATAGGATTTGTGCCTAAATTTTCTACAACACCAACTGTAACCAATGAAACATCATCTTTTATAATTATCAAGTATTTTCCACATCCCTTTGATTATTATTTGTACCATTTCCTTTGTGAATAATTTATCAAATAAGGATGAATAATTATAATTTCTCCACTTCCAATATAATTTCATATTTTGATTATTAGCTTGTTTCATGGGAGAATCTATTCGAGTTAGGATAAACTAACTATTACTAACTCACTAAATTCATCACCTTGTGAATGAAGATATAAAAGCATTTGGTTCTTCTATACATAATATCTATTCCTATAAAATAAAAGATGTTATCTAATGGTGAATAAATTTGAACTCACAATTATTAGTCTTCAGTAAAGGATGGATCTTTTTAGAGGGTACCTCATTATATAATACCTCATATAGAGCATGGGTTTTGATAGATGACTCTGAGGGGAATGGGTGACTCATTGATGTTCTTGCTACAATTTTTTTATTTCAAATCAACCTATTTGACTAGTTAGGATCATTATTTATCATTCCATATTGTTTCACTTCTCATGAATGTATCAAAACCAATTAATATAAAAACACATAATTGTTTTACAATTTTCACCCCTGATTTGGGAGACTACATCCTTTATATGGTTTGGATGATCTAAGACAAAACTTCTCAACTATTAATGCAACCCTATGTATTGAAAATCTCCCAAAATTTCTAACATTGAAAATCTTGTAATTCCATATTACTAATGATTACAATGAGGCCACCTCTGAAAGGTATCTTTAGACTATAATCCCACTAATTTTTTTTTTAATAACTTCCAAAAGTTGAGATAACTCTTGAAAATGTAAATTTTATTTATAATGGAATTCGACATTTTATTTAATGGTTTTCCTAAACTCATGTGTCCAATTCTGTAAATTATTATTCCTTCCAATGAAGTGTGTATATTTTCATTATTCAATTTCAATTATACAATATAAAATATTCTTCTAATAAATTATTTTCTTTTATATCCTTATAATAGTTACTAATAATTATATAACATCATAATCACTATTCTCTAATATATTTTTTTGAAGGCCAAATTCACAACCTGATTAAATGAAATGTACAGACAGTATTGATTATCTTCAACTTTTCAGCTATTATAAAAAGAATATATTTCATATCATATACATGAAATTTTATTTTTTCTGATATTCAGGACAAAAATAAGTGTTTTTCACTTTTTATTATTACATAAAAATCATCTTTCATATATTTATAAACTATTTTTATGAAACATCTTCTGATTAGAATAGTAGACATGAAATTTTGGAAACTCATAGTATTCTTTTCATGCTTATATATACCATGAAAGTGTTTCACATGAAACGACTCACTATTAAACATCCTTGATGAAAATGAATCAAATTTTGGTCTCATTATACATGTAACACAAGTGAAAAAATCTCATATTCTTCACACAGAACCACCTAAATTATGATATGTGGGTTTTATGTCCAATCCATCGTGTAATAGTGTATACGAAGTATAATAGTGACTTTATGAAAACTATGATTGATTTATGAGACTATTTCAGGTTTTTTTAGGAAAATATAATTTGTGTTTAACCCAAGTTATGTGTATAAAAGTTCTCAACTTCTTTTTATGTGTGTAAGAATATTGTTTCAAGGATCTACTCATTAGGAAATTACGGATGTTTGTGTGCTCTATTTCTCTACAGGCTGATATTTTTCTCACGACCAATAGAAACATACCCTCTTAAATAGACCATAGTATATATAGGTGATTCCCCCAACTACTATATTACTCTTCACTGACTTAGAAGACCAATTTCCATTATATATCAATCCTTTAAAATTTATGTCTTGTCATGGAATTTTAAAACAGATATATATATCAAGATTCATATTTTAAAAAATCAGGAACCATACCTATGATAATAAAATCATGTAATCATATCATTTATTCTCAAAATCTAATCATTTTAATAATATTAATGTATCCATTCAAATAAAATGACTGGATGAACAACTACAAATCCATTTTCATTTGCTAGTGTAATGTTCATTGATATATTATATGCAAGAAAGACTCTAATAAGCCTATATGGAAATGGATTGATCGAGCTTATCTAGATCCTTTGAAATGATTATGGATGATGGTCATAGCCAAAGATATCAAGGATTGTTGGTTCCCTAGTGAACTAGTAAGCATATAAAAGGGAAAAAGGATGAAGAAAATCACCAGATAGTGATTGAATGACTCATATTTGAGAGATTTGTTAGAAACAATTCTTTATGTATGTTTTTAATATGGGTGAATCATAACCACATTCACCTATCCCACATTATAAATTCATGAGTCTGGTATGGGATTTATAAGTACATTATTGTTTCAACCATCTCAATCTAAAATTGGCATTCATTACCCACAATATCTTGCACCCATAAGGTACACATACCATGCATGTATGTGTCACCCCACCTACCCAAGCATAACAATTAGTTATTTTGAAAACATATCACTTGTTGGGGTTGTCACATCCATGACTTATTTTATTTTAATTTTAATTTAATTTCTATTAATGTTTTGTTTGTGGGGTTTTCCCTTGTAGTTTTGGAGGAAAGGGTGTGTTTTCATGATTTGGGCCAAACCATGAGCCCATTTCATGTTTTTAAACCATTTTTTATAACACCTTAACTTGTTTTATCATTTTAAACTTATAACACTTCATAATTGGCATAACCTGGTATATTAAAACCACCATATCCATTTGGACCTCATAGGAATCCATAATCATGATGGATTTGGGGTTTTTATTAAGGTATTGGGTTATCTCCTAATCCCCTTTCTGACTTCAATGAAATATTTATTCTTTTATAATTCATTCAGTTTTTATTTTTTTTCGGTGATTACCACTCTAAAATGAGACGAGTTACCCAAGGATCTCCTTTATGCTCTTTCCCCCTCTTTAGAGCTCATATTAATCACGAATTAGAGAAAAACATCTCTGGATTTCTCAAATTGTCCAGATTTGAAGATGTAACTTATTTCTATCATAACCCCTTTAATTAATACTCTTTTCCCACCATTTAATATCTCACTCGACCTAATCTGAATCATTTAAACCTCACTTTTATTTTTTGGCTATTTTTAAATTCATCAATTGGTGTATTTGGGGCATTTTATTCAAGATATGTCAAGTAATTGGGTATCCATTCTTCATTGTCCCATTTTCTTAGGGTTTCTTCCTTTTTCATTAGGTTTAAACCTTATTTTATAGAATTTAGTAATTTATTGATAGTATGGATTTGAATCTAGTTTTTTATCTTGGTTTTATTGGTCTAATCTTGTTGTTTTAGTATTTATTTGACTCCCTTGTTTTGCGATAATGGTGTGGGTGAACATTCACACATGTATTTGGAGTTTTGAAGACTATGGTTGATGATTCCAAGTGAATGAATTTATTTATGAGTTGTATTTCATGATTTATTTATTAATTATTTTCCTAATATGTTTGGAGTGGTGGGAAAATTATATTTGGTAGCATTGGTTGAGCGGAAAATTTTAAATATGTATTTTTTGTGTAAAAATGTGAATTTGTCCTATGTATCCCATGTTGTGCCAATTGTGAAATTTTATGTTTCATTAAATGGTTTAATTAAGTGTTTTTAGGGCTGAATCTTCTGGTTTTATGTCATATTGGCATGAATTTGGATTCAAGATAGGGGTTTTAGAAGGATTTTATGTGAAAATCTTGGTTACACTCTTAGGAATTGTTTTATAAAGGATTTAAATGGTTTCTTGATTTATGCAAGAGGAGAAACTATGTTGGATTTTTTTGTAGTAGTATACTTATGAAATGTTTCATTTTAATGTGAAAGGGTTGTTATGTTATGTGTACTATATTTGAAATTTTTTATAAATTTTTTTAAAGTATTTATTGATGTGTGAAATAGATGTGAAACATGTTGTGGGTTGTTTTGGTGTGAGTATGGCTTCAAAATGAATTTGACGGAAAAATAAAATTATGTGACAGGTGTGTGGGATATTTTATGTGTGTGTGTGTCTTTTTTTGAACTGGTATTTCAATGTGAAAATGGTGTTTTAGTTCCTCTACAATTTTTATAATCACAAGCGGGAAAACCGGGGTATCTCGGTATGTGGATGTGTACAAGTATGATAATGATCCTATGGGATTTGGCCCTTATTTCACGTATCAAGTTTGATGATAAAAAAACTCACTGAACTATGATGATGATGACATTATAGGACCACTAGGTTATGGGTATGATCCCTACTAGTGTAATGTGTGCATGATAACAAATATTTTTTCTGTTACATCCACTGAGACATGAGGAACATGGGACCCGCAACGAACTAGTGCATATGAGTGTTCATGTTGCAAGTGCTCATTGGAAATATTACACTCTTCATCGTTATACAGTGTGCTTGGCTGGAAAAACATAAAATATTGTGTATATTATTTAAAAGTGTTGATTCTTTATAATAGTCCACCTTAAAACTGATTTTATTTAATGTTTCAGTTCCAAAGGTATTTTTCTACCATTCCTTTTTACCAAACATGAATGCCTATTGACTTATAATGATTATCCCATGAATATTTCTACGGTGGAATTGTAATGAGATTTTTCTTACTCCCTAATTACACATTTGGGATCTTCTACAATGGGTAATGCTTGTTGCACGTTTGGGTAAATATCTTAGAAATTGTGGTCTAGGATTCTAGCTATCCATCATGCTACAGTATTGTGGGATAGCTTGAGGGTGATTCTCCATTTCCATAAGTTGGTTCTTGGGCTGTCCATTTTGAATTTATTAATCGGTTGTAGTCTATGGTTTTTATATAAAACGTGTTTCCCAATTGAGAAATTTAGTAAAGGCTTGTTTGTGATTAAATTCCAGATTCAGTTTATTTAATGTATTTTGTTGTATTTTGTTTTGGAAATCAGGTAAATTGTTCCAAAACAATCATATATGATACCTGTGCACTTGTTCCAACCCGCAATGATCAGTAACTACCTTAGGGTACTTCCAAGTGCCAGGACGAGTGCCCATTTTGAAGGTGACCATATCTGTTTCATGACAAAATGGAATCAGAGGAGGTTCTCGCTCTTAGGTCATGTTATTTGGGGAATATTTGGGATAGTTCGGTGCTAAGATTTTCAATAAATGACATTACGATTACGAGTATGGTGCCTAAACATCACACCTCATGACAAGATTCAATTCAGTTTTGGAAGATGTGTTTTATCTATGTTTTTTGTTTCTCATGGTTAGTTAATGATTTTGGGAAATGAAAAGAGATTTGGTTGATGGTCCCAATGATCTCATAGGGTCAGGAAAGCCATGGAGAGCTAGTGATATTATCCTAGAACAATATCCATGATAGTTAATTGATTTATATATGGTCTCCAACCATATTTTCATGTCACCCTCCATCTCTAGTTTTCTCTTATATTATATTATCTATTTATTTTTTTGGAAAATAGGAAATTTGAATTAAAAATAAATAATGACTTGGTTTTAAGAAATGTGAAATCTTTGAGAAATGTTTTTCTAATAAATTAGAAGTTGTTTCCTTTCAGAAAGGGAGGTGTCAAATTTTTAGAATTTTTTTAAATGATAAATGGTGTGTCTACACAACATTTTATTATATAAATAATTTTAATGTGGTTTTTGGAAATATGTTTCAATTTTTTTTTCTAAACTATTAAAAATTGTTTGTAATGAAATAATGTGTTTTATAATTTATGTATGGGGGTTGAAGATGGATTTTTATTTGGTAACTGTAGAGTATTTCATGAGTTTTATAAAAATTTAGTTCTTTGTTTTCAAATGAGAAAAGTTGAGTTCTTATGGAAATAGATATTTATGAAATAGAGTTCTTCATTAAATTAAAAGTGTTTTAAAATGGGTTGAAATGTTTTGAAATGGTTGTTCAAGGCATGTAACTAATTTTTTTATTGAATTCTGGGTCCTTTTCTAAATTGGTTTTTAAGATGTAAATTGGGTTTGGTTTTACAGTTATAGGTTTTGATAAAGGGAATGTATGGTTAAAATGTTTGGATTTTGAAAAGAATAAAGGTATGGTTTTGATCTCGGGTGTTCTGAACGGTGACCACATGCTTGAGTTTATATAGAAATATGGATTGTTAATGGCATGACTAGATGAGTTTAAGGATGGATATGAGGTGGGTGCCAAGTGTGATATGTAAACATGCATGTGTGAGCCTCATGAGATACAAATGGTAAATGCGCAACCCAACAACACAATTTTTTTAAGAAGTATTTTGATGGAAAGTGTTGTGTTTTGATAATGTGTGTTTGGGAGGTGTGGCTAATGTGGGTTTAGGATTATTTGTAACACCCCAGGTAAATAAAGAATATGAAAATTTTATATTTATCCCTATTTGTGAATAAAATTTTAATATTAATTTAAATGGAACGCTATGCTCGATGTCTTACCCAATACACAACAACGAGTTCCTTTGAAATCATACGTTGCACTAAAATAATAAAATAATTTTATTTTAAATTGTAGTTAACACCTAGTCGTTGTAATGACAGGAATGAACAGAACTAACTACAAAATTATTATATATGTTTGTCAAATATTTTTACTTGTTACAATAAATTTTAGAGGATTAAAAATGAAAATGAATCCAATTTTAGGCGTAAACATTCTAATATTCTTTAAAATGTTGATTAACCGCCTTTTGATGGGGAACCTCTTTTAAATCAACTTTTTGACAATTTTATGTGTTATATTTGACAAAATAAAATTCTTCTTTAGAATCGGGATATCAAAATTTACTTTGTGTAAATTTTTTGTATTTGTCCAATAAAGTTCATTTTTTAATGAATAGTGAAAAATGTTGTATTTTAATTCAAAACCTATTTTTAATCTAATTTATTTATATGATTAGATTGTGTTTTTAATTGGTTTTAATGTAAAATTAGAATATATTTTTACCATTTAATCCAATGGTGGTCATTGAAATTAATATCACTTTGAGATTGGATATAAACAAGTGTCAATCTTTTGATAGATATGGTTTCTTAAAAACACGCTATTTGATTTGATAGCGGGATTTAATTATAAAAATTAATTAATTCACCTTCTATGTTACAAATTTGGTAAACAAGAAATCATTTTTTAATTCAGAATATCAAATATAGCTTAGGGTGAATTTTTGGTATTTTTCTGAAAAACCTTAATTTTTGATGAATAGTGAAACCACAAAGTGGTAGTTACAAAAACTGATTTTTTGTTTAAATGGAACTTTACCACTTCTGTTATTTTAATTTTAAAAATACAATATAAATGATTTTCATTATTATGTAAAATGTGGTTCAATGGGATGAAAATAATTTTTGATGAAAAGTAACTTTTAAGTTTTATTAAACGCGATTAAAGGTAATTAGTGTGATTTAAGGTAAAAATGATATTATAATAAAATGAAAATATGTTGAAACTTGTAATAACCCAACTAGACGAGTCATGGTCGACCAAGAAAACCCATGGGTCGATTTTTGGTACCCCATGGACCACTTGGGTAAGATAATGACATTTATGCCTTTTTTAAAAGTAAAAGTAAAAATGACACAATCATGTATTGTTTTACTAAAATAATTTCTACATGGGGTTATAAAAGTAATTGTTTTGACTATAAATAGTATTTGTAAAGCTAAAAATATTTCACACATCATAGTATTTTTTTTATAATTTTTAGACATTAAATAAATTAAATTATTTATGACATCATCATGATGTAGAGATTACCTCATTATATAATGATTTAAATAAAATGAAAAGATAATGTAAAATATAAGACCTACACATGTAAAAAACCTATTGGATGGGTGGATTTAGAACTCTTATCACCTTATCCTTGAAATAAATAAATTAGGGACCTTTAAAATCCGAAACACATTTGAAAATAAAGTAACATGTTATACCTTTCCAAGAGTGCCCTCCTCTCCTCTTATTAAAGGCCCCCACCTCTACCACCTTACCCACACCTCTCAAGCCTTTGGATCAGCCAAGATCTGATCCTTTTGTCTCTCCACATCCTTCTACTCATCCTAGAAGCCTTACCTTAGGCAGGAAGTTCTTTAAGAAACCCTTTTTGTTCAAACCAAAGTGAGTTACCCGATTTTAAGGTAACGTCTTCACTTGTGCTCTTTTGTTTTATTTTGATTCTCCAACACCATAAACTCTTTTTCTTCATTTATTTCTTAACAACACCAGTATATTAATTATACTATGATGTTGTTATAAGATGTATTTGAGATACACTTACACACACCTACATCTAATGGTTAAAGAACATACTATTTCTGTGGATGGTGAATTTCTGCCTCACGAAATGATGATTGTTCAATATTCTTTTAACACCTTCAAAGGTGGCCATTAAGATGTCACTATATTTATATATGATATATAATATGTTTATGTTTTCCTTAATCTTCTGTATTTTTTATTTATGGCATACCTTTAAGGTTTCCATTATGGGTAAACGCAATATCTTAATTTTAAGAAATGCGGACTACCGCCCCCTCAAAGTGATTTGATTTATTAATACCATATGTGGTACATATAAAGGATATATTTAATGATATTATATATGATACCATACTTTAATTATAATACTATTATGTATAATTATCTTTTAATTCCATTAAATATGAAATAGAAATGGAAGTAGCGTTCATGCGTACGTACGGCTTACCGTCTCCATGAACGGTGCATTTCATTTCTTACCTCTAAATGTTATGTAACATTATAAATGCATGTATATAATGGATATATATGATATATTTGATATCTAAATAATTAATATATTTCTGGATATAATAGATATTTTACCCCATGAACAAACTTGTAATTATAAAGAGTTTATTTTTGACTCAAGTAGCAATGATCGTTAAAACGACCGTTATTAACATAAATAACTACATAGTGTTCATGACATGGTAATAAGTGATATAAAAGGAATAATGAACTTGAAAAAGGTTATTAATGAAGTATAAATTAACTCAAGTTTATTATTCAGGAGATTAAAGAACGATCGAGTCAAGTCATATATGAGGTAAGGGATCCTACCCCTCACTTTCTTTTTAAGTACACTCTTTTATGTCATTACTTTTAGGGTCATATTTCTTATGATTTGGATGTTATTTTATATTAATCCTACTATAATTTTTATGTTTATATGATTAATAGACCCTATTTTCTCTCATAAATCCATTTTGGAAGTTTTGAGTGGCGCCGTTAGGCTGCCGAATGTTTCGTAAGAGATCCAAGCTCTCTCTTTCTTTTTAAGTACTCTCCTTTATGTCACTTCTTTTAAGCTCATATTTGTTATGTTGGGGGATGTTATTTTACATTACTACTGCTGTAAGGTTTATGTTAATATGATTATAGATTTTATTTGATCTCATCAATCCATATTTTTATGTTTTAAGTTGCGCCGTTAGGCTGCCGAGTTTTCGTAAGGGATTTTTTTCGTCTTAATTTTATTGCCATGAGATTTATGCTACATTTGCCACCATTTACTTTGAGTGGTATATGTACTACCCATTATTCTACTATTTGTTTAATATACATTCATTTATGAGTATTTACATCAATGTTTTATTGTCCTTCTTTCATGGGTTTAATGTTTCGAAAGATACCCATGTCGGTGAGGGAACTTTTCACCCTCCTCTTTTTAAAAGACTTCATTTGTGGGGTCTTTTAATTCACATATTGTAATGTTGGGATTTGTTCTTCTATATACATATCGATGTAAATTTTATTTCCAAGTGATGAGATACTCTTTTTATCTTTCATCAACTCATTTTCTGAAGTTTAAAGTGACGTCGTTAGGCTGTCGAAATTTTACAAGGGAACTTCTTAACCCAATTTTGTTTCTATGGGATAAACTTGTACTCCTTGAATATGTCGTTATATTAATATGTGTGAATGACCTCTGATTGTTTTAAACTTAATATCCACTTATATTTGGTGTATTTTTTTTCAAAGATAATTATGTAATTGATTTATCCTTAATCCAAGGATACTGTCTTTGTATGGGACTTCGTCTCAATCTCCATTCATTGAGGCATATTTTGTTTTATACAAAACATTATTTTATACGGTGTATAAACCCCTTTGACTTTTATGCTTATTCAAAAGTAATTTTTTTATACGAATCGTTTCTCTAAATGACAAAAGGATATTTTTTGTCGTATGTATGCGGGGACAACGACTTCTCGGCCGCCGTGACCATTATTTGAGTTTCGGCTTCCTCTACAAGCCATAACTTTTTTTGAATGAAAAATAAATACCATTTTTACTTTTCATTTATTTTGGTATTGAAAATGGTTTTCATAATGATTTTATATCAATGTGTTGTATTGATATCTTGTGATTAAAAAGTGGAAATGTTATGTTTCCTTTATGCATGTTTTATGTGATATGATTTTGTTATGGTTCTTGGGAATTGTTATGAAGACGGGTGGTTCTGTGATAAACTAAGTGAGGGTGGGCCCGATATAGCTCTCCAATGTATTGGGTTTCACGAAGGAGTTAAATGTTAAGGTTTTTTCGAAGCGATTTAGGTAATATACTGTGATGGGTATTCCAAACGTAACCAGGAGGGTTACTCCCTACATAAGAATGTTATGAATTCTTCAAGTTATCTTTATGTATTACGATTTCTATGATTTATTCATGATTTTATGAGGTATGTGATTATGTTTTATGAGTAAAGTATGATTTCATGCATGGACTAATGTTTTCATTTCGTACTTTTATATCCCTTTTTAAGATTTTTATGCTCATCCCAAGTTTTTGAAATGTTTTTCATAGGTCAAGGGAAAGGTACATGATGTGATGATCGTGTCAAGGAAGTTTCAAGAAAGAATCCATGTTTTATTTTAAATATGTTTCCGTTGATGAAAAAATTAGTACTATCATTTATGTAACCACTTTCTTTAAATGTGGAATGTAATGCATGTTTTATGATATAATTCTCTAAAACTCTAAACCTGAAAAGATCATCAACGTGTATTCTTGAAGTAACTCAAGATTAAGTAAGGTTTAAGAATGGGGCCTTATATTATTATAATGGGATGTTTCATGTTCAAAGACCCCTGTTGTTTAAAAGATGTTTTGGGTTGGTGATTTTTCGATATGTTGTGATGAAGCGTTGGTATGTAGTATATTTTGAGAAAAAGTTTGGGAGGCCGATTTGGTGGATCCCCTTATGTGTTTGGTTCTAATTTGTGGAATGTTGTGACCAAATGATAAGCCTAGTTAGTTCCTTGGGTTTTCTTATTGTCTAAGTTATACCCCCATAATGAGTTAATTCATGTATGATATGTGGACCATAGTGATTCGTTGTTGGATGATCCTCATGTTGATTAACATAGGGACATTCTTCTTGAGATTTGGATATTGAGTTTACCCCTTTTGTTTTTCAGTTACGTAGATCCCCTTATAGAGGGAGAGTGGTTATGGGAGGTTGAAATATACCATAGTTTGTAATGTTTCCTAAGTCATTGAAGTTGAATTCTATTCAGCGTTGTTAGTATAGAATGTTGTCTTTAAGGGTCTCTGGGTCTTTCGTTTGTCTCATCGATTCTTGAGTTCATGTTAGGCCACTAGTGTGGAAAATAATTCATAGAGTGGCTATTATGGATGCTTGCTAAAATCATGTGTTGTTTTTGACTTGGAATTAGGTCCCTCTCATTGGATTTTATTGTTAGCCACAATTGTAATGTTTGGTGATGCCTTGAAATTTCATGTGTTCATTTGACTATAATGGTGAAGGTGGTGCAATCTTATGAGAGTCTCAATTTTTTTAGATGAATTTCTCCCTTTTTGGAATTCTGAAATTCTATGTTCTAGAGGAAGGTGTTTCTATGTTTCCTTTCATTATATCTCTCCCATCCAAAGAATAAAAGGGTGACATGTGTGCATCCTCTAAACCCATATTTTTGTAAAATGATGGGTTATTATAAAGTAAGTTGAGGTGTGTCTTTTGTCGTTGAGCCCATCTGAGATCACATTGTAATTGTTTGTGGAACTAGAAGAAGAAATTCAATTTGAGGGTCTCTAAAGCATGATAGTGAGGCATGATATGCTTCAATCATATGAACTCTAGACATTGGTCCCAGAGTTAACCTATCTTGTAGTCAGGTGAAATATTAGGGTCGTTCAAACCTTTGGTCAATGTCCTATCCTTAGTATGAAAGGTGGGACTAGATTAATCCTTTCGTGTTGTAATCTTGTTCCAGTTATTATTATTCAATGGTAGATGTGGGAGGACCTCTTTTCAGTGTTATATCTTGAGTTCATGTTATTCCCTCAGATTTCCTTTGAATTTTTAAAGAACTTGATTAAATTCGGGCTAGGAAGATTTAAGAGAACAATTTGTGCATGGTTAGTACTAAACACATGCCAACCTAGAAAACCATGGGGTAAGAGACTGTAACTTCCACATGGGATCTATACAGTCATGCACCTCGGAACCTGTAACAATAAAAATCTTCCTTTTTGGAAAAAATTATCCTCACAGTTATTGCACGGTTTCCCAAACCATGTGGACTAACCGTGCGGTCGTGACAAATCTTTAAATTTTGGGATCTTTTCTGGCCAACCCATGCTGGTCGGTTAAGAGGGTTGGTTATTATGGTGGGATTACCCACTACAAGTCTCATTTATGTTCATTTCGAAATATCTAATAAAAATCAACCCCTTATGTCATGAGTCTGTCTGGGCCTCCCCCTTTTAGTGTCCAGATTCTATCTAGGGAAAAAATTGACTTTCCCCTTATGGTGGGGAGTCTGATTATGTCTCCCCATATCTACCCACTACAAGCCTCATTTATGTTCTTTTCGAAATATCTAATAAAAATCAACCCCTTATGTCATGAGTCTGTCTGGGCCTCCCCCTTTTAGTGTCCAGATTCTATCTAGGGAAAAAATTGACTTTCCCCTTATGGTGGGGAGTCTGATTATGTCTCCCCATATCAGTAAATTGGTTTTTTCCCTCATACATTTCTATAAATAGGTATCCTAATTCAGAGTTATTTAACCAGTAACATCCTCTTTGAGTAAATGATGGAATTTGAGTTCTCCAATTAGTTTTGTTGAAGTAAGACTGTGGATACCTTGTTAGATTCCTTGCTTATTCTAGGTAAGTTGCTGGAGTCGTGTTTGGATAGTGTTTGAGATGTTTAGTTTTGGGTTTTAGTTTTAATATTAATGATCGTTTTATGAAGTGGTGTATATTTTTTCTTCAGAGTATTCCTTCCCTGATTGATATATTGGAGGTGATTTTTCCTTTTTGGGGTAGGGGAAACATGAAAAAGGAGTCCATTTTGGCCTTTTAGTTAGGTTTGGTTTTTTTCTTTTAGACTGGTTGTGGCTTTCTAAGGGTGGAATGATTTATAGTGGAGAGAATTGTCACATACATGGATTCTTTTAAAGCTAGTTTTCATTTAATTACTATTCTTGATTTTTTTTGTGGGGGTTTCAAATGTAGTTTTTAAGGAATTTTTGTGTTTACATGATTTGTCCCAAAACCTGAGCCCATTTCATGTATTAAAAACAAATTTATATGTTTTTATAACCAATTATTTTTTCAACATTTGACACCAATGTTTCTTCCCAATTTTCATACCCTAGTATATTAAAACCACAAAATCCATTTTCACCTCATAGGAATCCATAATCATGATGGAATTGGGTTTTATAATGGTATTGAGTCACCCCTTAAGATCATTTCCTGCTTAAAAAAAATTAATTCATTACAATTTAATTCATGTTTTAAATATTTTTGATGATTTCAACAATCACCCAAGCCCACTTACCCCTGGAGCACCCCATGCTAAATTCCACCTCATTGGATCTCAGATTCAACGCGAGTTAGGGAAAAAGTTCTTTGGATTTCCCAAATCGTCCAGACTTGAAGAGGTAACTTGTTTATGTCATAAATCCTTCACGTTTTATTCAATTCCCACCATTTAAATTCTAAAATTATCTAATCAGTCTTATTAGAACCTCAATTTCATTTATTTTTCTTTATAAATTCCTCAACTAGTTAATTTTAGGGCGTTTTATTCAAGATATCTCATGTAAGTGGGTTTCCATCTTTTCTTCTCCCATTTTCTTTGGGCTTATTCCTTTTTCTTAGGGGTTAATTCATATTTTATTTGAGTTCCTAATTTATAGAAAGTATTGACACCAACCGTGGGTTTTATATTGGGTTTATTTTCTAATATTGAGTTTTTAGGTTTCATATTCTTTCTTGTGGTGCAGTAGTAGTGTGGGTGCACTTTCACACAAGTATTTGGTGTTTTGAATTTTGTGGCAGGTGCATACATATGTAATAATTTATTGATGACTTTTATTTCTCTATTTATTTATTCATAATGTTCCTAATATGTTGCGTGTGGTGAAAAAACTATTTTTGGTTGTATTTTTTTATCGATAAATTTTAAAGTAGCATTTTTGTGTAAAAATATGTGTTTGTCTTATGTATCCCATGTTGAACCAAATGGCGAAATTTTATGGTTCATGAAATGGTTATAGGGATGAACATTATCATTTTATGTTATATTGGCATGCATTTGGTTTCAAAATACTATTTTTTTAATGATTCTATGTGCAAATCGTGGTTACACTCATTGGAATTGTAATATTAAGGTTATAAATGGTTTCATTATTTATGTAGAAGCTGAAACTATGTTGGAAAATATATTTGGTAGGATTTTACTTTTGAAATGATCCATTTTAATGTTAATATTATTTTATGTTATGTTTAATATCATGGAAATGTTTTTTAAAATTTTTTTAAAGTATTTATTGAAGTTTGAAATAGATATGAAAAGCGTTGCGAGCTGTTTTGGTGTGAGTATGGTTTCAGAATGAAATTGAATGAAAAAGTAAATTATGTAAAATTTGTGTGGGTTGTTTGGTGTGTGTGTGATTGTTAAGTGTTATTTTAATGGAAAAATGATTTTTTCATATCTTTTGGATTTTTTTTATCCCAATATGGAAAACCTGGTTATCTTGTTTGGTGGATATGTAATAGTATGCTAGTGATCCCGTGGGGGTTGGCCCCTATTTCATGTAGAATGTTTGAAGATGAAAGCACTAATTAAACAATGATGATGAATATGTTAGGGGACCACTAGGTAATGGGTATGATCCCTACTAGTGGATCGTGTGCACAACGAACTACTACCTAGGGATGTTCCCGTTGCTAGTTCTCATTGTAAATTGTTCACTCATCATCTCCACACAATGTATTTGTATAGAAAAATTAAGTATCTTATGAATATTATTTAAAAGTTTTGATTTGTTAACATATCCTATTAAGAAACTCATTTCATTTATAGATTCATTTCTTAAAGATTTTTACTAGCATTCCTTGTTTACCAAACATGCACGATTTTTGTCTTCTAATGATTATCACATGGATTCTTTTTGTGGTGGAGTATTTTTTAGCTTTTTATCATAGCCTACTTAAACATTTTGGTGTATTTGAACTTGGTAATGATTCTTGATTTTTTGGGTAATTCTCTTTGAACTGGTGGTTCCGTTTTCTAGCGGTCCTTCATGATGTGGTATTATTGGATGGATTGAGGGCGATTCCACCTTGTCGTGATGTGAATATTGGGCTATAAATTTTTTATTTATTCTTTTCTTGTAGTCTTTCGACTTTCTATACACCATTTTTCCCAATTCTGAATTTTATTGAAGGCTTCTTTGGGGTGAAATTTGAAATTCAGTTTATTTATTGTATTTTGTTTTTTTATGTTTCTGAAATCAAGTAAATAATTGTCGTGAGGTGGTTCTTGGTCGATTTCTCTTTTTAAAGGAAACTAGAACTGGTTTGTGATAGGGGTGATAACATATTCATATATTATTCAAGGACCCGTCACAACTACTACTTCAATCCCTAAGGCTATCACCTATATTATAGGCAGATGTAGAGAGACCATCTCCAATAATCTGTCTATTATCCACACCTAGAAAGAATTTAATTTATTCATGAACATCATGGACTTATATGACACCCTTATCAATTCTTGTATCATCATTAATTCAACTAGTTCACATCCCCAAGAATGTGATAATCTCTTACAAGGTGATACACATAGGGACCATTATTTTGTGCCGCCCTGACATTTTTCAGGCTTTCCCCCTATATATAAAATCTATTAATGTTGGATAGAAACCTACAAACTACATGAATTCCTTTAAGCCCAATATGACCCACCACCTCAATACAACCATGTGGACAAGATTGGATAGATTCCATGTGGGTGTTCGACTTCTACTCCCACAATTCATTAGTTGAACTAGATTGGGTAGCTTGTGTGGTTTGTCCCCTTTTTTAATATTGTAATCCAATTACCCGTTCCAAAGATTACACCTACAACATCTTCATGAAAAATATAAATATTTTTTCTCTATGGACTTCTCCTCAACCAATACATAAGTTTTACTTTTACATCCTTAAATTCTCTTTGAATTCCACATTTTCAAGGTATTCCTCAACTTATACAAACAATACGCATTTTCTAACATCCTAGACTTGGAAAAATCTTATCTATTTGTACCCGATTGTCCACATGGCCTTCATAGCACCTCTGTATATGGAATTGTATGCTGACTAGTATTAAGGGCCTTTGGTGTGACAATGGGAGACTATTATCTTTGCTATCGGTGGAGAAAAATCGAAAAAATATACAACCAAATAGTGGAATCAAAATGAAAATTAATAAGGATTTGGAAATAAGGATAAGAATAGATGTAATAAATAATCATCAATAATTGAAAACATTATCATATACCAAATTATGATTTCATCTTTCTAAAAATGGTAAAAAGGTACACATAGAAGCATTCAAACAAAACATTTCATTATTTAGAAATAAAAAAGATGGAGGGAAACTGTCCAAGAATCCTTAGAACCTGCCAATACATATACTACCAAGCTCATATCCTAAAGAAATCAAGATAGGTGTCCAATATATAATGCTTCCATTTTTCCACATATGTTATCATATAATCTACATGAGTTTCATTAGTGGCCCTAATAGGGGTTAGATAAATCGTAGTTTTCCTCAACCAATAGTGTCTAAAATAATGTATTTTGTGAATATAGCCTATAATAGTGTGCAATTATTCAAATCCAATGTAGTCTAAAAAAAATAACCATACCTACTTGATCCTCATATAGAATCTAAACATGTATTCACTTAATATCTATATAGGGGTTTCTATTATAATCTACAAGTAAACCTGTAGAAATAGAAATTATTACAGTGAAAGAGGATCTATGAAGAATATACCTTCTCTCTAAATTCCAAGAATGATAGTTCTGATAAAAAATGATGAGGGAACAATGGGGATCTTAATTTCTTCTTAGTTAATGAAAATGGGCTATAATATTATCTACCTAGAAACTATCTTCAATAAAACACCGGTTTTCTTCTTTCTGATACCTACTTTGACTTTCCCATTTTTACCATTCGGTGGTGGAATGGGTATCCTTTTCTTCCTATTGTGTTCCAAAATAGAACAAGAATCATTATATAGTTTTTCCATTCTATTTTTCCCATGTTGTGTTGGTATAAAAATAATATAACTTTTTTTACAACAAAGCTATTTTTTTCATCCAATAGACAATATTTAAATATATTTCTAGATATGATATTTTGGGAACTTCCTATGGTGTTTTTCCTCATCTATTGAAATATATAGTCTACCTTTTCCATAACCATTTTCTTTTATTTCCTTTGACATTCCCTTTTGAAAATAATTAGTTTAAATAAAATGGTTAGAATAGTTTTCTATTCATTGATATTTATTTGGTTTCAAAACCTATAGTAACTACCTTGGATGTGTTTTCATGTAGATTGTAGCACAATGAACATATTTATCACTTCCTATACTTTTTTATTTCATACTATAAAAAATATTTTTACTAGAAATGACTATTGATTTCTTTCTAAAATTCCTCAACATTCTAAGACTATTCCTCCTAGGGGATCATATTCTTTTTTAATCCATAATTTCTCCACCATTGTGTGTACTAATATTGAGGAAAAGACATATATTACTAGAAGTTTTACGAATTGTGCCTAATTTTTCCACAACACCAGTAGTTTTTATGATTAAATGAAAATATTATTGCATGTACCTATAAACCATTTCTACAAAACATCTTACAATTAGAATATTGGTCATGCGATTCATAAACACTGATAGTATTTTCTTAATTCTTATATATATGATTTATGTGGTTCATATAACATGAATCACTATTCAACTTCATTTTGGAGTATGTATCTTATGAATATTCTCAACATTTCGTGACACAAATGTGAGGAGATTACTTTATTCACACATAAACCCCGATATTATGATATGTTGGTTCAGTATCTAATCTATTATGAAATTGTCTATAAGTGGTATAATAGTGACTTCATGAAAACCATAAAGGATATATGATATTGATTCAAGTATTTTAATGAAATAATTTAGGTGTGTCTAAAACAAGTTGATTGTTTATGAGATAATCATCTTATTTTTTGTTCAATAAGATTGTTTCACAGAACTCCTCCTCATGAAATAATAAATTTTGGGATGATTTAATTCTTAATAAGTTGAGATATTTATCAATAGAGATAATAAATTTTCCTTGTCAAAAGACATCAGTATTTATAGGTGATTCCCATAGCCTCCCTTCTAATATTCAACGAATTTGAAGAGAAATTTTTATATAAGGACAATGTTTAAATATTTAGGTAATGCCATGTATTTAAAAACTAGTCGAGATATAGATATTTCTATTTTAAAAAATGTGTTATAATAACTTTGATGATGAAAATAATTACATCGTATAATTCAATCTCAACATCTCCTTATATTTATATGATGAACACATCAATATATATATATATATCAAAAATTGAACAACCTATTAATAGAGAATTTTGATTTAGTAGTTTCACTTTCATTGAAATATATTGCATGAAATACCTTGCTAAGAATATGTAGAGTTGGTTTGATTGTGATCATCACAATATTTTTGGGATGATTGTGTATGATGGTCAAAATCAAGGGTATCCTGGAATGTAAGTTCCCTCGAGAGAAAGTAGGTATATGAAAAGGTGAAAGGTAAAATATGATCCCTCAGTAGTGACTGAATGACCAAGTTAAATAATATTTTATTGAAAAAAGTTTGTCTATATATTTTTAATCTGTTTGAATAGTATGTACATTAACATATCCCACATAGGAAATGCAATTGGTTGGAATTTACTTTTTAGGTAAATTCATTCTGCAACCATCTCAATTCGAAATAGGGGGTTGTTAGCCACAAAATATTACACCCATATGCATCACGTGGCATGTAATAATGTGATGGCCCACCTAACCACTCACATTAATTACTTTGGACCCAATAAAATCCACCTCCTCAATGCCACTATGTGGACTTGGTTGGATGAATCCTTTATGTACAGTTTATCTATGCTCCATTAATTTATTATTGGATTTGGATAGGGTGTCTTGTGTAGTTTACCCTCTATTTTAATATAGTAATACAAAAAAACATACAATATCAAACACATAAAATATCATTATGATGAATATAAATATGTTTTTCTCCATAACCTTCTTCAAAATCAATAAATAACATTATTCATGGAATCCATTATATCCTATTTTAAAAACATTTTATCAAGGAATTCATTAACATATTATAACAATGTGTACATTGTGGAATCCCTAATCTGGCTCAATATTGAGTAGGAATATCCTAGATAGAAACATGGCCTCATGCACGCCTCCACATATTGGAAAGTCTACTGAATAACAGTGGGGGTTTATGGTGTGACAATAGGGAAACTATTCCCTCTTGTTAAAGTGGATAACAATAGTAACGATAGATGAATAAAAAAATGGAATTATAATTAAAATTAATAAATATATGGAAATAATAGTAAGAATCGATGTGATAAATAATTCTCAGTAACTATAAACTTTATTATATACAAAAGGATGTCTTCAAGTCTCTACAAAAAGAGAAAATGTATTAATGATACTATACAGGGAGTGCAATGTATGATGTGCAAAAGAAAAAAAATTTAACAAACATTCTAAGAATCCCAAGCACTGACCAGGGCATTTGCTACCTAGCTATCATCTTACAGAATGAATGTAAGTGTCCAAAGCTGTATGCATCACTTTACCCACACAAACAATCATACAATATATCTGAGTAGTAATAGTATCCCATAAGGGGTTTTTGATAAATCATAGTAGGACACCACCAATGATTTAAATTAAAATATTTTACCGGAATATAATGTCTAATAAATTGAAAGTATATAATCCTAAAGCAATGTGAAATAAATAATTCATAACTACATCATCCTCATATAGTCTCAAAACATGTATTAATTTAATTTATCGGAATGAATTTTTTATTATAATATACTAGTAAACAAGGAGTAATAGAAACGATAATAATTAAAATTAAAGGAAGAAGAATTATGGAATCCCATATAATTAATTATGAATCAACATAACAAAATAGGTAATATGTTAATGTTATTTGCATTAATGAAGAAGGATGTCTTAATAAAAGAAGATCTAAGTAGTAATAAAGGCATACTAAACCATAGGGGTCGAGCCAAATCATCATAGTAACTCAACCAATCTATAAATAATGGGTATGAATATAATCTAATGGGTATACCCAAGGAATTATAATTTAAATGATTTTTACCATGTCCATTGAGGACTTCCATATTAACCACAAGATTACCATGACTAGGCCCAGTGGGTTAAATACATGAATCCAGGTGTATGAATACATGAAGATGAATCCATGGAGTAAATCCAAGTCATTCTAATATACATATGAGTGTTAGGTGAATCATCATTAAAACACATAGGAAATCACATAATAATACAAGGACCAAATTCTATGGTGGGTATCTCCCATGATAATTATATTAATGAATTGGAATGAAATCCTCTTAGCCCTCAAAGAATTCCCTTGATAATCCTACATTGGATCATGTATTACCATTACTATAAAGATTTAAAAGTTCAAAAATTAGTATGAAACATATACGATTTATATTTATATACATATATACAAATAGTCCATGTAATACTCATTACATTATCAATTTATTATGTTTATTTCATTACCATACATCATACATCACAAGGTAAAATAAGGACATGTAACCAATTATAAATTTAAATAATTTTATAAAAGAGATTTATAAATCATCTAGTTATATAATTTTTATATAAAAATTTAATATACATTTATTAAATTAGAGCAACTACCTTGTCAATTGTTAAGTAGAGAATACTCAAATAGTTACTGAAATAATCACTTCATTGGTTAAAAAAGAAATAAATAAAGAACACACTCTAATTGGGTGTTCCACATTGGGGATCGAAACTCCAATGGTATCAAAGAGGTGTCACTAGGTCCATAAAATACAATTAATAAAATTTAAATTTTATATGATGAATATTTGGAAGCAATGCATGCTGAAACTGATGGGAGAAAAATTAAAATAACATTTATAAAGAAATATATTTTTTAAAATTTCCTAGATAACCTATTTTATGCCTTTATTACATGCATCATCTAGTATTGTCCCTTAGTTTTTCTTGGATCAATATAATTAGATGAACAAAAGAATTCCGTGATAATATGTAAAACTATCTAACACTTAAATGACATCATTCATAGGATAAGAAATGATAAATGATGCCTAATGAGTGGATCGAAAATCAATGGAAATACTATTCATTATATGGAATATGATTTGAAGTTTTGATGAAGAAGAAACACTAAATCCCAGCATAGTTTTAGGATGGATCACTCAAAGGGGTTGATAAAGGGCTACCGTTATTTGGAAATAAGAATTAAATGGGGTGGTTATATTATATGGATTTAGGGAATATATAGTGATTTTACCCAAAACAATAATTGTGAATGGTTTGGATGCCTGGTTAGAAAGAAAATATGAAAAATTTAGGTGTAATAATATCTATAGTGGGGGATTTCATGGTTCATGAACACAGTTTGAGAATCTATGTGAAAAATGTTCCATTTCACTTGGCTAATAATATATATTCGTTGCACTGTTATGTGGACTGGGTCACATGATTAGAGAAAACTATGGGGGCCTCTACTATGACCTAAAAAATCCCTAATAATTTGCTCTAACCATGAGGACTGAGATACAAATTTTTTACTAACTATGATTCCCTACTGGTTCCTATAATATACAGGGCTTCATTCTCTAAACTATGCTAAAAAACCTATTTTTTCATCCTTACAAAGAATTCATATTAGGTCAAAACCAAGGAGTTGAACCAAATTAAAATTTTCATTCCTCATAGAAAATACAGGCTCTTATAGCATTGCATCGTAAAGGAACTCATCCTTTAGTTTCACTTATAAAGGTGGTAATGATTCCTCTGAGAATAACTCCAGTCACTGAGCATGTACTTCTGCCTCCCTCTCACAAGTCTTATCCTACACACAACCATTCTACCATTTCACTTATACAAAAGGGATGAGAGAACCTCAGAGATAATTCATGATCTGATAAATGTTACATAGAGGAAAATCCAAAACATAGGCATCATAATCCAATTACATATCCTTTGGAACAAATTTATGAGACATGTTAGCATGATAATGGTGAAGCTGTGAAATATAGAAGACGTAATGAATGGAACTATATGCTTGTTTTGGTGATACCCCCAAGAAATCATCATCACAGACCTCAACTCCATAGGTCAACAATGGAGATAAAAATATGAATTTTGAATATATTGAGCCGTATTTACATGATTCGTGATCAACTACACCTACTATGAATTCTCTTGTATGAGATGAGAACCTGTTAGCATAGTCACCCCTACCTTTAACTAGTAAAAAGCTGAATTGAATGGCCTACCATATAATTCCTCATATAAAGTAATCGGAATTATTTCACAAAATATATTGCTATATGAATACACAATTTGAGTGATATGTTTCTCCCAAGAACCCCCAAAATCATGACCACATGCTCATTGCATGTCGTCCAACACTATCATAGTCTGTTTTTGATAAGACATTAATCTGTGTGTGAAAATCCATGCTTAGGAGAACCTATGTACCCAAATATTTCTATAACTCTTTCCATAACTTTTACATAAAATGAGATTTATTATATGAAATGAGATATTTAGGGACCCCATGAAGGTGTATAGTCTCACAGATATATAGTCATCCTAGATCATCAATTGAGAAAGTCTCCAAAATACGAGAGAATTGGGATACCATCATCAGTTGATCCATGAACACCCAATCCATACATCACCCTTGAGAAGGGATTTGTAATCCCCAAAAAATACATCATGACGTAAACACATTTCTATTCCAGGACTGATAACGCTAGTTTCAAGCCAACATGTTGCTGGTGTTATGCATTCACCTAATTACATGTGGAATACCTAGTGGTAAAACCTAAAATTTGTTGTTTCATTATAGGCCACCAATACTGGGGATGCAGATCATGATACATCTTGATGATTCCAAGATTCACTACCCACTGAGATGTAAGGGATTGTCACATAATATACTCTAAAATGTCTGTATCAACCCAGATATTCCCATTAATATGAAATATTTTATCAACATCAATAGACCAATCCAGAGTAGAGCCCCCACCAGATGTAATTTCCCAAATGATAAAAACATCAGGATCTAAAAAATGGAATCTCTTCACTTAAACCAGGAGTGAAGAGGTATCTTAAAAGGCTATAAGTGAATAATACTCATGAATATCATGAACCTCTATATGAAAATCAGAAAAAATACCATGAACTTATATTCAACATTGGCTTCCTGAAAAGCCTCTTCTGATGTTTTTCGTATCATCACATCAGCCACCACAATTCCCTTTCAGTCATATAGAAAACATCAATTTTAAAACATTGAAGCTATTCAATGTTAATTATGCTCAAAATATCTCAAATACCAATAAATGTATGAAATGAATCAATAATCCTACATGAAAACTATATCTCTTTTTATTCTTGATGCGTTAGATTACACAATATAACCTCTATGAGTCTTTCAAAAAAACTCAAAATGGTGCGTAAGTAATATTCATTTTCAACTCTTAAATGGAATTATCAAACACTTTAGACAACAAGAACAACAAATAATTATTATTTAGACTAGTAACAGGATATTCAAGGCATCACAAGTAATATTTGAATCACATGTAATGTCTATATAGTCCCAAGAAACATCTTGTGTCAAACACATTCCCCTCATTATCCTAGGAAACAACTTGTGGTATTGGGAATAACCAAAGCATTCAAAGTTGTGCCATATTTTGAAATCTGATTTAATAATTGTAACCAAAAACTAAGAGTGAGGATCTTCCATATAAAATCTAAATTTAATATATTTAATATTTTAAGAAACAAATACATGGGATTTTAAACATTCTTCATTTGTGAGTTTTGATAGTCTGAAAAGACCCTTTTGGATTACCATCATTACACTGTGAGTATCTATGTATAAAATCCATCTAATAGTAATGAAAATGTGATACTATGATCTATGAGAAACACCACTCAATCTCTGGGTAATAGAGTGGAGAGTTGAATTTTATGCATTCTTCATTATAGATCTCTCGTTCTTTTATCTTGAAGAAATCGCTCTTACTCTTATCATTAGTGAGAGGGAGGGAGAAAGGGGATTGAAGAGAGAATTCATTGTGTGCACCAATTATCTATTCTCAATTCTTATATAATCTACAAATTAAAAAAATCCATATATATATATATATATATTTAGTATTTTAGTTAAAAATTATTTATTTTTATGTCGTCCATTAAATAACATTTATTACATTTAATAAACCACATTCCACATAATAATAATTATATTATTACTATTTTGTGGTTCTTGATGACTTGGAAAATAAAAAATATTATGCAATGTTAATGTGAAATAATATTATTCAATGGACTCAGTCTTGGTCTGTTCAAACTCCACCATCATTTCAAGAAAAATGAAATTCAAATTTTATTCCTGAGTAAAATTTGTAGTCGTAATCTAGAGAATAAATATTTTTTAAAATTTATCAAAATATAAAAGAAATAATATTTCCACATGGCGATGAATTAATATTAATAATTTATTAGATCAATATAAATTGAACAAAATTATTCCACAGACATGATAATAATATTTATTCCATTAATTAAACTCAAATAGAATTTAATCGAGATCCACATAAACACTTAGTATAAGGACCCAACATTAAAACATTATATAATCATGAATTAAATTAATAATTCACAATTAGGATCTCTTCAGGTTTAGGGTTTTAGAGAATTAGGAGATATCTATTAAATTACATCTCAGAAAATTTAAAATTAGACACTTCTACATAGTTAAATTTTTTTCATAAAATTAAAACACTTGAAATAACAAGTCATGTCATGTTCTAGGTTTTAGACATCTTGAATTTTTCGTGCTTCCATCCTTGACCCTACACATCTTTAAGTCATGTAAAAATCATTCCAAAACATGGGATGACCATAAAAATCCCAGGAAGGGTCATAAAATAAAGATATAAAACATTAACCCATCAATAAATAGAAATCTATGAAACCATACTTTTCAATCATAACATACCTCATGAAATCATAATATTTATCAGTAACACACATAAATCGTAAATCATAAAGGTAAATTATTGCATCCATATCAAAAATAAAATATACATTTAAAATCTATGTAGGGAGTTACATTTGGAATACCCATCATAATATATTCCCTAAATCACTTTGGAGAAACATTCATGTTTACCTCTATCACGTTACCCAATGCATTGGCGGGATATCACGAGATCACCCACCCTAGGTTTATCATAGAACCACGTGTATATGAAAACAATGCCCAATAACCATAACATATAAACAACACATAAAACATGAATAAAAGAAATATAACATTTCCACATTGCAATCAAAATATATCATTTCAAGATATTGACCTAATCAATGCTTTATCAAACCATTTTCAAAACTATTTAAAATGTTTAATAGAGAGATTTTTGAATCAAATTGTCCAATAACACTTTGTATATTTTAAAGGAATTATCATCTGAAAACATTAATGTCTATATAAATAAATTATAAAAACCATTTTTAAAACATTTACATTAATGAAAAATATTTAGAAGAATAAATCTTTAAGAAAAATTATCGATATTTTAGTAAAAGAGTTTTTAACAAAATTAGAGACGCTTGAATAAAAATAATTGAGGAATAAAATTTAATAACAACTTTTTAATATAATTCTAATAAAGGGATTCATGATTTAATTTTACAGAGGATATTATATACACAATATAAGAGTGAATTGGTACATTTCAACAATGAAGTCTCAATGGAATGTAATCTGAGAAGAAATCCCTTATAAAAAATGTATCCTTAGACTAAGGATAAATCAATTACAAAATAATGTGTGAGAAATATAAATTCAATCAATATGATTGGATATTCAGTATAAATCAATCAGAAAACATCCACACATATTTTTTAAAAAATAACACCATTGACATGGATGTTTAACATAATGAATGGAAATTGAGTTAAATTTACTCTTATCATGTTCATTTCAATGACTTGAGAAATTATCAATGGAGAAATTATGTGTATCAAAATTATTTACACACAAAGGGGGGTGGAAATTACAACATAAATATATAAACATAGATTCCAAAAAAATCATAGAATGATATAATTATGAATTTGACAATTAACCCACGGAATGGAAATTGGGGTTAAAAGTTCCCTTACAGATTTGGTAACTTACGAAACATAAACCACATGAAAAGAAGATCATACAATGATGATCTAAATTTCCATGAATTAAAGTATATTCCCCAATTAAAACAATCATGGGAAGTACATACACCACAAAAACATAAATAGGGTCAAATATAGAATGAAATGCATATGAAAGAAAAGTGAGAAGAAAACTGCTTACCAAATTGTAATCAATCAAGTCATTTGAAAAAAAGTTAACAACCACAAAATTAGTCATAGAATAGAATGAATTTAAAACAAATAATGATAATATATATCAAATGGAAGTAAAAAATACCCCACATTCCATAAATAAGTGGAAATCAATGGAAATCTCACATGATGAAATGTGAGATAAGAAACCCCTAACCTTGTGTCTGACTTGTCCCGTTCATTCTATAATCTCCAGAATAATAAACTAAAGTTAATTTATACATTCTTAATAACCTTTTACATCTTTATAATTCCTTTTCTATCACTTATTACCATGTTATAAACATTAAAAATCATTTATGTTTATAATGGTCATTTGTTCGATATTTGGTACTTAAGTCAAAAATGAACTTATTATAATTTCAAGTTGTTGATGTGGTCAAAATTCAATTATCTTCAGAATTGTTATCATGATTTAGATATCATATGTATTATATATATCAATTATATATATGTATTTATAACAGTATATAACATTTGGAGATAAGAAATGAAATGCACCGTTCATGGAGATGGTAGGTCGTACATACACATGAACACTACTTTCATTTATATATTGTATTTTAAAGGAATAAAAAGTTAATGATACATAGGTATATTATAATTATAGTGTAATATCATATATAATTTTACTAAATCCATACTTTATAAGTTCCACATATGGCCTGAACGAGTCACATCACTTTGAGGGGGTGGTAGTCTACACCGTCTGAAATGAAATTATCATATTTACCCATTTTGGAAACCATAAAGGTATGATATAAAAGAAAATTAGAAAAAGTATAAATAGAATATAAATCTAATATATATCACAAGTAAATTCTATTCCATATTAATGACCACCTTAAGAGGTGATTGGAGAAGATTGAACAATAATCGTTTCATGAGGCAGTAGTTCATCGTCCACAGAAACATTATGTTATTTACACATTAGATGGAGGTGTGTGTAAGTATAGATAGAATAATTATCATAGAAAAAAAATATTATATTGAGGATACTAGTGATATTATAAAACAAAGGAATAAATAGAGTTTATGGGGTTGGAGAAGTAAAATAATACAAAAGAACTTAAGAGTAAACGTTACCTTTAAATCGGGTATCACCCTTTCATTTGAACCAAAGCTTTTATATAAATTGTCTCTTTCCTAGGGGAAGCCTTCTAGGAGTAGGAGATGGATGTAGGAAGACTAATTGGATAGATGTTGGATGTAGACAAGGGGCTTGAGAAGTGTGTGGAATGGGTTAAATGTGAGGTCTTTTGTGTCATAAATATGTTTATTTATTTGATGTCTGAAAATTATAAAAAAAATATCATGATGTAGGAAATCTTTTTTTCTTTGAAATTAATTTTATTGTAACACCTCGAGATTTTATGAAAAATATTATATTTAATTTCATTAATGTCTTGTTTTGTACGATACACTAAAAGGAGCTTGCACAATAAGCATCCTTGACTTTCATTGCATTACATGCAATCGTGACATTCCTCGATAGCGTGTGTAGTATGCAATACCGAGTTTCACTAAATGAGATATTATTATAATATTATTATGAACTAGCCATTATGAATAGTAATACCCACTTTTTTAAATTTTATAAATTTTATCTTTTAAAATGGACTTCATTTTTGGATTCTGAATATCGAAATTAGCTTAGGGTGAAATTTTGGTACTTTTCGGATAACTAATATTTTATGATGAATAGTGAAAATTACTAAATTTTAATTAAAAACAACCTTTTTAATCGAAATAATTAATAGTGGTATAGTATTAAATTTAGTGGTTTTAATGTATATTTAGAATATATTTTTACAATTTAATACAATGTTGGTCATTGGATGTAATTTCACATTTAAACCTGACATAAACAAGTGTCAATCTTTTGATAGTTATTATCTCTTAAAAACACGCTATTTGTTTTGACGACAAGAATTAATTTTAAAATTAATAAATTCAACTGATATGTTTTGAATTTGGTAAAATATATATAATTTTTGAGTTCTCATTATCAAATATATCTTAGGCCTAATTTTTTGTATTTTTCTGGAAACATTCATTTTTTGATTAATAGTGAAACCACTAAGTGGTAGTTAAAAAAATGAATTTTTCATAAAACTTAATTTTACAGCTTTTGTGAGTGGAATTTAAAAAATCTGAGACACACGGTTGATGTCAGTAAGTAAAATTTTGTTCAATGAGATAAAAATAACTTTTGGTGAATAGTAACTTTTAACTTTTTTTACCACAGTTAAAAGTAAATAGTGTAATTAAGGGTAAAAATTATATTATTATTACCCTAACACTTGTCCTAATTCTATTGGATAAGTTTAATTCGACCAAAAACAACCTTAGGAATAAAATATGACCATTTAGGCCCACTTGGATTAGATTAGGACATTATTATTAATTTTTTTTAAAGAAGGGTTAAAATAGTTAAAATCAAAGTTTAATAAGTAAATAATTTGTAATATAGGGTTATACATAAGATAAATATGACTATAAATATTAATTAGAAAGATAAAAATATTTCCCACATAATGATATTTAATTTGTAATTTTTAGAAATTAAATAATTTAATTTATTTATGACAAAATGATGATGTAGTAATTATTTTATTAATGAAATATTGACATAAGTGATGTTATAAATACCCAAAATAAATGTAATTTGAGACTTTTTATGAATTCCAATAATTTTCTTTATTGATATGACATGTTAGTATTGATGTAATTCACTTTGTTCGAACTAATCTTTCTGTTATGATTTTCACAAAAATCAATTACCAAATAGTAACAAAATTGAAATAAAATATTTGTTAAAACAAATATTATATTATTAATTGTTATTTTATTCCTACAAATCTATGTTTTGACAAAATGACTTTGATAATGTTATATATATTAATAATAAACAACTTGGGGTTCTTTTTTCTTGTTATAGAAAGTTTATTAACCTTATAGTGTAAGAAAACAAGAAGACACGGTAAAAGTAAAATTATTTAACTTAAAGTTAAATCTAAATGATAAGGTTAAAATAGGAACCTAAACTTGTCTAAATTATATTGGGTCAGAGGCTTTCGACCCATCCCCACCATATCTGTGAAATAAATCAATTTGAAGCTATTGAAAACCGAATATGACTTTATAATAAAATAATATTTTTAGTTTTCCAAAGGTACCCCTCTCCTCCCTTATAAAAGGGAACCTCCTCCCTCTTTTCCTCACACCACTTTGAGCCTTCATGCTCTTCCAAAACCTGCCAATTTATCCTCTCCACTTCCCTAGAAACATCTTAGAGGTCTTGGTATTCTTAAAATGCCAATTATAGTGCCCTAAAAGGAGGTCTCAAAGAGGCGCTTCAAAGAAGAGGTAATGTCCGTTACCGATTCTTTCAACTTTATTTCTTCTTCCACTTATTCTTCTTTAGTTGTTTCATTATGATGTATTAACATCAGTATAACTCATATAGTGATATTTTATTATAATTATGAAACAACCCTATTTCACAATCTATCCATCCTACGGAAAACGAAATCACCGCGCGTGCGTACGTACGGAATACCGTCTCCACGCCGTGGTGTAATCTATTTTCCACCACCACCTTACTTGGATGGGTATAATGGTATAAATAATGACTGTATATGATTATTGTAAAGTGATATTGATTCTTAAATAGTATACATACACTCAAATACAATTACACGATCATGGGAACGATATCATCGCTTGTGCGTACGAACGGATTACCGTCTCCACGATGTGATGCGACTCGTTCTACATGATCTTCATTTTAATAATGGTTATATAAATGAATTGGATGAATAAATATGATATATATTACACTAATACCATTCTTTAAATGAGGTATCTATAACCTAAAAGAATAATAAGAGTTTATTCGACAAAACACACATAAGAACAAAAACAATAAACACCCGAATAACAAGTAACAATGAAATATTACTAATAAGAAGATAATAATATGACCATATATGATATCATAACAATGAGTATGATTCTAGAATTAGTAAATGACATTATTTAAATCATTATACAGGAGGTTAGGACACTTACGAAGCAAATCAGACCTAAGGTAAGGGACAATCTCGCAATCTCAATTTTTATCCGAGATTGTTTATACTTTAGAATTTATTGGGGAGTATTTATCATCCACATCCATGTTTCCTAAATATGTAATATTATTTATATCCTCCTACAATTGTTTAAATCCATTTTTACCCTTAGGTGAGTTTTTAGTAAAAGATATGAAAGGAATCTTTTTTCGTTTTTTTGTACAAGGTACTTGTTGACTTTTCAGACAAAAGTATGAGAAGAATGTTTTCTTACATATACGACATGAATGGATTTTTAAAAAATAATTTCCAAGAATCTTCCTTTACAATTCTTCAAGTTTATTTATAATCAACTTATTTTAGTTTTGAATTTTATGACATGTTAAGAAAGGAAAAGTGTTTTTGATGAAGAGAGGATATTTTCCTCAAGAATAGAGTTCAAGTGTTTTATCAAAATTAATTTCCTTCTAAGATAATAAAGGGTTCTGTTTCTATAACTATTATTACATTGATTTGATTATGTTGTTATGTAATTATTTTTATGAATTCTTTTATCTTATATGAATTGTTTTATGATGTCACGATGTTTAAGAATCCCATTTTTATTACATGGGTTATGCTATGATGTATGGTTTATGATTTTGTGGCATACATAAGAATGGTATCATTATGAGATGGTTGGGACCCATATATCCCTCCAATGCATTGGGTAAAGATGTTATATCTCATGAGATAAACATGGATGGAATGGCAGGTTAAACTGGTTCAGTGAAACAGGACTGAAAAGAGGAATGGACTCAGTTCAGAAATGGACCTTGTCCACTAGAATAGTCTTGGCAATGAGTCTTGACTAATAAGAAATGATTCTCTATGATTATGTGTGTATACCACAAAGTTTGATGTTTTAAGATAGGATTATTGGGATTACATGTCACTACTATGATTTATCCCATGTTATGAAATTATGATCTCTTTTGCAGGTTAAGATTTCTAAAATGTTATGTTCTTATGAATATGATGTGATTGATATTTCTTTTGTTTACCCTTACTGAGCATTTGAGCTCACCCTTTTTATGTTTTATTTTCCCCCAGGATTAAACGAAAGGTTTTAGGTAAGGAAACAAAAAGTGGAAGATCTTTATGGGATATGTTGAAGATCTTTCACCACGATTAGAAGATTACGTTCCAAGTTTCCAAAGACACTAAACTATTATGGTCCTTGTCTGTCTGTTTTTGTTATGTATTATGTATTCCACAAAAGTAATATAATATCTATGTATGTCAAGCTTTGGGTCTCTACATTTGGTATCAGAGGGAGGTTTAGTCAACCTTTGGAAACAAGGATGTGAAAACTTTAGTGAGATCCCAAGAGATTTTTATAAGGTATGTCTAGGGATGTCCCTAAGGTTAAGTATAAGTATAGGTTATAGTCCTAGAATTACGGTAACGATCTTAGAATTAAACCTAAGATGTTAGATATTGAAGGTACTCCCCGTTTATTATGTTGTTTTCCCAAGCATTATTTATTCCTCTCACACTATTCTTTTTGGGTTTTAGATGATGGCTGGAACCCGAAGGAACCATGTTGATCAATGCAATGGACAATGCAATGATTGTCATCCTGAACAAACAAATGTTATAGGAGATGGAGTGGAAAATATTGTTGTTATACCTACACAAGCTATGAATCATTATGGACATCCAAATGAGAAGAGAATGGAACAATATTCTATTGAGTCCTTCATGAGGAAACGTCCACCTTCTTTTAATGGGTCTTCTGATCCACTTGTTGCTGAACAATGGATCAGTACCACTGAAAAGATATTTTCAGTTCATCAATGTTCTGAACATGATAAAGCCATCTTAGAAGTATATAGTTTGGAAGGTGAATCTGATAAATGGTGGAATCTTATAATGAATAGGAGGGAAAGAGATGAAATTGAGTACATGGAATGGAACGAGTTCAAGAACTTATTTTTCAATAAGTACTTCCTTCGTATTCTCCGAACAATGATGGACAAGGAGTTTCTTGAACTAAAGAAAAAGGATGATGAATCTATTGGTACCTATGAAGAAAATTTTACAAGACTTGCAAGGTATGCTTCTAGTATTATTATCCAACCTGAGACTAAGATCGATCGATTCTTAAGTGGCTTAAAACCAAGTCTTCGAAGGGAATTAGCTATAAGATACATCAGTAGCTATGAAGAAATTGTGCGTTGTGCTATCAAGGTAGAAATGGAAGTTGGTGTTACTTATCCATCTCATTGTTTCGACAAGAAACGAAAGATGGAGTTCAAGGAGAAATCTCAGAATAATGGTGAAAAGAATATGAATGTTTCCTTATGCTCAATGTGTGGAAAGAAGCATGGTGGAGATTGTCTTAAAGGGACTAGAAAATGTTTTAAGTGTGAAAAAAAGGTCATCAAGCAGGTGAGTGTCGATGTAATGGAAAAAGGGTTTCTAATGATGTGAATAATGAAAAGACTACAGAGAATGCACCACCAACACTTCAATGCTTCAAGTGCAAGGAAATGGGGAATTATGCTAATAAATACCATAATCCAAGGGTTAGTGATGATCAACATGAGCAACCACATAAGGCAAAGGATAAAGGGAAGTGACATGCGATCACTATTGGTGATGTTGAATATGACAACGATGTGGTGGAATGATTAAGTGTGTATATAATGGGATTCCAAAATAATGTTATATATAGTATCGTGGAATATTGGAAAATTTATGTATTTTCTATTGTGGTTTTCAATAATTTTATGGTACCGGTAACCATGGAAAGTGATTGAGATATTTTTGGAAAAAAATATGATATGCGCAAAATGAAGGGAAAATGAGAAAATGAAATGTTTGACCGTATTAATGAGCTCATGACTCATATAAGGAAATAGTTATATCATGGTTTGAGGTTTTGGTATGTGAAAAGAGTTAACTTTTCACAGCACTCATGTTTTCACTAAGATTCAATGGGTATTCAATTTTTTCAAGAGAATACATGATTAAGGCCTTCGAATGTTTGGAATGTGACCAACAAGACAAATTTCATGATATATGGGGATCAACGATGGTATTAACATGCTAGTTGTATGAACTCTTTGGTAATTGTTTTCACTATAATATGAGATTGGACAGAAGTATTTTGGATAAGCCAAAATATTGGAATGGATTATGTTGGACATAAGTTAGTATTGTTTAAGGATATAAGTTTTTTCGATATTATTTATAGGATGTTATAGTAATGTAGTTTTAGAAAAAGGACAACCTACAAGATGGGCGATAGCCCATCGCGTCGGACAAGGCTGTGGGAATCGAACCCACAACCGAAGTGCAACTGGCCTTTATCGCCTACCACAGGCCTACAGGAAGTCCCTGTTGAGTAGAAACTAGTTTTATTATATTAAGCAGTATGATATATGATGTATAAGTCCATTTTAGGAACCATATATTACTAATCTCACTATAGATGGACTTATGTATTTTTTTGATATCTTTACTAACCTTTTGTTTGAGACAGATGGAATGACCCATCATTCTATCACATGATCTACTAACACATCACGAATGACAAATTCACCTCCATTTCATTAAGAGATGAAGTTGAAATTGTACAAAGAAAGACCAACGTTGAGCTATACCAAAATCACGAAAGTATTTATTCTAATTCCTATTTCATCAACTTTAGGGAAATGATCTTGAAAACCAAAAATGTTGTCCTAGTGATCTTATATCCAATGAATCAGATGGTACCTTAGATCTTCAAAAATTTATGGCTTTGTTATTGTTGAAATTTTCATATCCATGTTCTCTAACACTCTCCATCATAACTTGATGGTTATATTTTTCTTCCATATCCATATTTTCACCTATGTTCTCCTACATGGAAAACCACTGATGAGTTAATTTGGGTAACCGTTATGTTTCATACTTTATTTTTTAAAGCCATGTTTTGCAATTCCTTTCTACTATGTGGGTTTCTATTAAAGAAACTTTCGAGTCGTAAACCATTTATAACCCCAAAGAATTTTGAGGGCGAAATTCATTTTAATTGGGGTAGAATATAACACCCCGAGATTTTATGAAAAATATTCTTTTTAATTTAATTAATTTCTTGTGTTGTACGCTACACCAAAAAGAGCTTTCACAAAATGAATTCTTGTCTTCCCTTGCATTACAGGCAATCACGACCTTCCTCGATAACGTGTGTAGTACGCAATACCGAGTTTCACTGAATGAGATATTATTATAATATTATTATGAACTAGCCGTTATGAATAGTAATACACAATTTTTTAAATTTTATAAAATTTAACTTTTAAAATGGACTTCATTTTTGGATTCCGAAGATCGAAATTAGCTTAGGGTGAAATTTTGGTACTTTTTGGATAACTTTCATTTTCCGATGAATAGTGAAAATTACTAAATTTTAATTAAAAAAACCGTTTAATTGAAATAATTAATAGTGATAAATTATTAATTTGAGTGGTTTTAAAGTATATTTATAATATATTTTTACAATTTAATACAATTTTGGTCATTGGAAGTAATTTCACATTTAAACCAGACATAAACAAGTGTCAATCTTTTGATAGTCATTATCTCTTAAGAACATGCTATTTGTTTTGACGACGGGAATTAATTTTTAAATTAATTATTGTAACTGATATGTATTGAATTTGGTAAAATATACATCATTTTTGAGTTCATAATATCAAATATATCTTTGGCCTAATTTTTGGTATTTTTCTGGAAACTTTCATTTTTTGATGAATAGTGAAACCACTAAGTGGTAGTTAAAAAAATTGAATTTTTCATAAAACATAATTTTATCGCTTCTGTGAGTGGAATTTCAAAAATCAAAGAAACATGGTTGATGTCACTAAGTAAAATGTGGTTCAATGAGATGAAAATAAATTTTGGTGAATAGTAACTTTTTACTTTTTTTACCACCGTTAAAAGTAAATAGGGTAATTATGGGTAAAAATGATATTATTATTACCCTAACACATGTACTAATTCTATTGGATAAGTGTAATTCGACCAAAAACAACCTTAGGAATAAAATATTACAATTTAGGCCCACTTGGATTAGATTAGGACAATTATTATTAATTTATTTAAAGAAGGGTTAAAATAGTTAAAATCAAAGTTTAATAAGTAAATCATTTATAATATAGGATTATATATAAGATAAATTAGACTATAAATATTAATTAGAAATAAAAAAAGATTTAATACATAATTATATTTAATTTGTAATTTTTAGAAATTAAATAATTTAATTTATTAATGACACAATGATGATGTAGTAATTATTTTATTAATGAAATATTAACATAATTGATGTTATAAATACCCAAATAAATGTAATTTGAGACTTTTAATGAATTAAAATAATTTAATATGTTAATATGACATGTTAGTATTGATTTAGTTTACTTTTTTAGAACTAATATTTCGGTTATGAGTTTCACAAAAATCAATTACCAAATAGTATCAAAATCCACATAAAATGGTTTTTAAAACAAGTATTATATTATTAATTGTTATTTTATTTATAAAAATATTAGGTTAGGCCAAATGACTTAGATAAGGTTATATATCTTAATGATAAACAACTTGTGGTTCGTTTGGCTTGTTATAGTAATTTTATTAACCTTATAGTGTAAGTAAAACAAGAAGACACGGTAAAAGTAAAATTATTTAACTTAAAGTTAAATCAAAATGATAAGGTTAAAATAGGAACCTAACCTTGTATAAATTCTATTGGATGAGAGTATTTCGACCCATCCCCACCTTAACGTAGAAATAAATCAATTTGGAGATATTTAAAACCGAATATGACTTTATAATAAAATAATATTTTTAGTTTTCCAAAGGTGCCCCTCTCCTCCCTTATAAAAGGGAACCTCCTCCCTCTCTTTCTCACAACACTTTGAGCCTTCAAGCTCGGCCACAACCTACCAATTTCTCCTCTCCAATTCCCTAGAAAAATCCTAGAGGTCCTGGTCTTCTTCAAAGACAAATTTTAGTGCCCTAAAAGGAGGTCTCAAAGAGGCGCTTCAAAGAAGAGGTAATGTCTGTTACCGATTCTTTCAACTTTATTTCTTCTTCCACTTCTTCTTCTTTAGTTGTTTCATTATGAAGTAATAACACAAGTATCACTAATATACTTATATGTTATTATATGTATCAAACAACCCTATTTCACCATCTATCCATCCTACAGAAAACGAAATCACCGCGCGTGCGTACGTACGGAAAACCGTCTCCACGCTGTGGTGTAATCTATTTTCCACCACCACCTTACTTGGATGGGTATAATGTTGTAAATAATTACTATATATGATTATTTTAAATTTATAATGATTCTGAAATGGTTTACATACACTCCAATACAATTACACGATCATGGGAACGATATCATCGCTCGTGCGTACGTACGGAATACCGTCTCCACGATGTGATGCGACTCATTCTACATGATCTTCATTTGAATAATGATTATATAAATGAATTGGATGAATAAATATGATATATATTAAACTAATAGAATTTTGTAAATGAGGTATCTATAACCTAAAAGAAAAATAAGAATTTATTCGACAAAACACGCATTAGAACAAAAAGCAATAAACACCAGAATAACAAGTAACAATGAAATATTTCTAATAAGAAGCTAAGAATATGACCATATATGATATAATAACAATGCGTATGATTCTGTAATAAGTCAATGACATTATGTAAATCATTATACAGGAGGTTCGGACACTTACGAAACAAATCGGACCTAAGGTAATGGACAATCTCGCAATCTTAATTTTTATCTGAGATTGTTTATACTTCAGAATTTACTGGGGAATATTTATCATCCACATCCATGTTTCCTAAATATTTAATATTATTTATATCCTCCTACAATTTTTTAAATCCAATTTTACCTTTCGGTGAGTTTTTAGTAAAATATATGAAAGGAATCTTTTTTCATTTTTTTGTACGATGTACTTTTTGACTTTTCCGACAAAAGTACGAGAAGAATGTTTATTTAAATTATACGACATGAATGGATTTTTAAAAAATTATTTCAAAGAAACTTAATTTACAAGTTTTAATGTTTTTTAATCAAATTATTTTAGTTTAGAATTGTATGACATGTTAAGAAAGGAAAAGTGTATTTTAAGTAGAAAGAATATTTTCCTCAAGAATGGAGTTCAAGTGTTTTATCAAAATTATTTTCCATCTAAGATAATAAAGGGTTCTGTTTCTATCCCTATTATTACATTGATTTGATTATGTTGTGATGGAATTATTTTTATGAATTCCTTTATCTTATATGAATTGTTTTATAATGTCACGATGTTTAAGAATCCCATTTTTATTACATGGGTTATGCTCTGATGTATGGTTTATGATTTTGTGGCACACATAAGAATGGTATCATTAGGAGATGGGTGGGACCTATATCTACCTCCAATGAATTAGGTAAAGATTTTATGTCTCACAAGATAGACATGGCTAGAACGGAAGGTTAAAACGGTTCAGTGAAACAGGACTGAAACGAGGAATGAACTCGGTTCAGAAATGGACTTTGTCCACAAAGATAGTCTTGGCAATGAGTCTTGACTAATAAGAAATGATTCTCTATGATAATGTGTGTATGACACAAAGTTTCATGTTTTAGGTTATGATTATTGGGATTACATGTCACTACTATGATTTATCCCATGTTATGAAATTATGATCTCTTTTGCAGGTTATGATTTCCAAAATATTATATTCTTACGAATATGATGTGATTGATATTTCATTTGTTTACCCTTAATGAGCATTTGAGCTCACCCTTTTTTTGTTTTATTTTCCCCTAGGATTAAATCAATGGTTTTAGGTAAGGAAACAAAAAGTGGAAGATCTTTATGGGAGATGTTGAAGATCTTTCACCACGATTAGAAGATTACGTTCCATGTTTCCAAAGACACTAAACTATTACGATCCTTGTGTGTCTGTTTTTGTTATGTATTATGTATTCCGAAAAAGTAATGTAATATCTATGTACGTCAAACTTTGGGTCTCTACATTTATAGTATAAGAGATAAATTATATAAACCTATGTAATAATTGATTTACTAAATGATATATGTTTGTGTCATTTTTGTATTTACATTAAATTAATTAATATAAAGTGCCATAATCACAACCAAGTGGCTCTATGGGGTCCCAAAATCGACCAAAGGATTCCCATTAGTATTAAGACACTTGTTAGGGTAATTTAATATTATTGTAATAAGATTTTGTTACCCTTATTTATCAGATTTACTTTTTAACCATGGTATATAAAATTTTTACTAAAGTAAATATTCATAATGTATAATTATAAAAGTTACCTATTTACATAATATGGACCTATTGATTCCAAATATGGAATCATTTTTTTCAAATTCAAAATAGAGAAGTGTCAGAAATTTATTTAAAATTAATATTTACTATCAAACCAAAAAGCGGGTTTTTAAGAAATAATAACTATCAAAAGATTGACACTTATTTATGTCTAATTTCAAAGTGAAATTACCTCCAATGGCCAAAATTGAATTAAATGGTAAAAATATAATATAATTACACTTTAAAACTTTTTAAAAAGATAATCTAACTATATAAATAAATTATATTAAAAGGTAGTTATGAATTAAAATATAGTATTTTTCACTAATCATAAAAAATGATCTTTATCAAAAAAATACCAAAATTTTATCTGAATTAAATTTTGATGTCCCAATTCAAAATAAGAATATTATTTTTTCGAATAGAAAATTTAAATGTTACCAAAACTAGATTTAAAGTGGGACCTCAAACAAAAGTCGGTAAAACATCATTCTAATGAATATTCGAGTATTTATGTTTAAAATCATGTTTCTTCATATTTTATGTCTCTAAATTTTATTGGATAAAGGTAAAATAATTTAAAAAATTGTATATTAATATTTTAGTTAGTTCTTTCAATTCCTGCCAATACAAAGACTACGATTAAACTACCATTTAAAATAATATTATAATATTATTTTTATGTATGACTCATCATTGTGTGAATCATATGATTTCAAATACTCCCATTGTTGCATATCAGGTATGCCATAATACATAGAACCCCATTTAATGTAAAATTAATATTTAATTCAAAAATTTGAATAAATATAAAAATGTAATATTCTTTATTTACCTTGGATTTTACACTTATTGTGCGACCCTCTTGGATTCTTTCTCATTGGCATTAGGCAAGCTTTACTAAAGTCTAAGATTACTGTCTATCAATGGGTCTAGTTCTACATGTGAAAGATCTTCATTTCACAAATTCAAAAACCACATACGAATGCTCATTATCAAATATAATCCCTTCGATACAATTTCTCATCAATATGGTTGGAAATCTAAGTCACCAACCCATATGCTCAATATGTTTTTCTTTGACTATCTGAATTAAACATGTAATTACACCATGGCCAAGGAATCTATTGGGAATGTCCAATTACAATCAAAGGGCCAAGATACCAGATTCCATGAAGATGGAGTGAAAAATCCTTCCTTGATTAATTCATTGGTAACATGTCAGTTGTGATACACCCAACACATTCGAATTCTCCATGAAATGTTTTCATCTTGTTTATCGAAATACATCTAAGTCTGTGCATTGGAACAAGAAATAAAAATAATCATAAAGTCTAAGGACCATCACACATAGTTGAATATTGTAATTTTTGATGAACCCAAATCATATAAAATAATTATGACTGGTATTTTATGATTATATCACATACTGGATATAAATAATTGAGAACATCAGGAGAAGAATATTTATCATATTTTGAGTAGTTTAACCTAAAATTCTATGTACTATGTGTCCCATCATATTAGGCTACCGAATCACAGCATGTTATTTGAGAATATCATCATAGCATATGAAGGTAATAAACATATTTTTGCACTTCTATGACCTTATCATTGTGACTTATACTCTAGGAAATTATTACTTAATATTAATGAATATAAACAAACAATATGTAATAATATGTTTTATTAATATTAAATACATCAATCATTTATCTTACCAATGTAAAAATAGATTGTCCTACAACACCTACTCCAACAACAACAAAACTATACTACATTATATCAACTGATATAATAGATTATATGAAGAAAACATTGATTTGATCCTTCTCTATATATATGTGGAACTATATGATCTTCGTATATAAATTATTCCCTCTCAATGCACTCAACACAATTTGAAAAAAAAAATCATTGTGGAATCCAATATAACAATACTCTAAGATTTAATCTTTTAAATCCTTGAAAATGGAATCCAAATAGTAGTGGAAAATGCTATCCAAAAACTCAAGAAAATAGTAGTTGTAGTTGTATGTCTGAATGACATAGCCATATAATCAAATGGATCATACTCATATTAAACATTTGAACGTGGTTTGTTTAATGGACTGAACCAAACCCGATGACATCAATATCTATGGTCGATCTTTGATAACAATATATCATCTCTTATTTGGTCAAATAAATCATCTATTTGAGGCAATTAATACATATTCATTACCATAATATAGTTCAACTATCAATAATCAATGTATAAGATAATGGTTCCCTCCACCATCCTAGTGAAAAGAACAATAGAACCCCTAGGAGAAGTAATGGTTTGGATAAAACACTTGTTTCCTAAATCTATCAATTATCTCTTGAGATCCTAAATCTTAGAAGGTTTCATTCGGTATGTAGGAACATATAATTGTGTTTCTCTTGGAATGAGATGGATTGAATAATCTACCTCTCTCTCAATAGTTTTTTCAAACAATTAAACTAAAAAACATCCCAAAAATGATCAAGCCCTTGAGGAAAATTATCTTGAGTTATTCCCTAATTCTCAATATAAATGAAATCAAACTATGGAATAACTCCTTATAGACCATGATTATTTTTTCCATCTCTACATTCATGTACACAAAACTCACACTTATGGTGATAATTATCTCTTTCTAGTGATATAAATGATACCTTACAATTATATAAGTCTTTATAGGTGTTATAGGGGACCAACTAGTCCTCCCCAAGAATGAAATAAAAACCCATCATATCAAGGAAGAAGAGTTGCCATAAGAAATGATGATTACATACATCAATAGGACAGTCATTGCATTTAAAAATACCTAGTGAATGGAAACCAAATGTTGAATCAAGGGTCATCATCCCATATACACATCAAATTTGAATCTTAATATATTCCAAAAAAAATTCTATTCAATAAAATTGTGATGAACCTATATAGAACAAATAATATAACATAATAGATTCTATTAGTATAGTATATCATTTATTATATGATCCTGAACTCTTCTTATTAGGTGTTTGTTGTAATATGAGTAACTTCCTTGATCAATGACCCTGAGAAATAGTTTGAGTACCCTATATTGGTCTACTATACTTTTATTGAAAATTAGATTAATTTTTACCACATCCATGACCTCCTACTCAACCTATTGGGATGGGGATATCCTAGTTTAATACCTACAAATTGGGCCACTGATCCATCTCTGGAAGGTGGACCTATAATGGGTTATTTTCTACATGAAATAAGAGGAATGGTCTGGAGGAACATCTCAAGACGAATCAACTAGTTGAAATATTGACACCCATGTGGGTCCTTATCACACTTTGTATTTAAATGGACCTACTTTCTACGCTGATGAAGTAGAACAGAGCTACCAATGTAGAAAAACTAGCATCCAACACTCTTATAAGAAACCTCAAGGAAACGCTTCCTACTACGGGAAGAACTGTTGCCCTATACCCACACTAACACATTGTTTCTAGTACTATAAGCTTCCAACAAGGATTTATCAGTGAAAAAACCTTATCACATGATTTTAGAGAAGGTTTATAGGTGAATTAAATTCACTTGAGAACCTATTTCATAACATTTCTTATCCTTGGTGTGTCTCTCTCTTAATAACTTTTAATAAAAAAGAATAATAGAAAATTATTGCAACACGATGAAATGAGTTGAATAGACCATGATGTACATAGAACACTACTCAAGGTGAATGAACTATCTGGATATGTATTCTTTCTTTTAGAGGGAAAATTTAATCAAAGAGGGCGGTCTGGAATACTTCCCAGACAAACCCTAATGAAAACCATCACATGTAATCACATCCCACCAGTGCATGGCTTAAACATGAATCATATAGGTGGTGATACTGAACCTAATATCTAGAGGAATATCTATATGATCAAGATATATCCATGAATCAATAATCTAAAGACCACCATCCCCCGATAACATGGTAGGATACTACTAATGGAACTCAAGAGTTATATAAACATTTTTGTTGAAGGTCTTGTATATCCTAGTATTGAATTAACTAAGGACATATAACCCTCTGGAATATGAGAATTAGTGCCTAGGTTAGGAATATTAGGTGGATCCTCTGGTGGAACTAATTTTGAGAACACATGAAGATGATGCCCCACCAGAAATGGAGGATGGTAATCGCTGCCCAATTGGTCTAGAACTCAAGTATATCATGGTAGAATAACTCCGAAAATTCTATTCACAAAACTCATTACAAGAATTGAAACAACCTATGATAAAAAATGGAGGCAGAACAAAATAAGAGGGATCACCACCCAGAATACTATCAGAACTACAAAATTCGTCGAATAGGGTATTGGTATGTGTTCTGTGTTTTTAATTTCAAGGGTTTTTGTATATATAGTGTCAATGAAAATTTATGGAGGGAAACAATATTTGAACATCACTTGTCCATCTCATTTGTTGAAATTTATTTTATTTATAATTCAATAACTATATTTTATGTTCAGAAGTGATTTTATATAGTTTAAGGATCAATTAAATGGATTACAATACCGTTTTTATAAAGGCTAATACAAATTATAAAATTTTATCGATACTCGTGTAATTATAACCATAACCCCTTAAATTCGGTCTCATAATGTAATAGGTAAAATACACTGTCATGATTCAACATATTAGCCTCTCTAATTTATAGAGGTGTGTACATATTATAAATTTGAATCGGTACTCTTATTATCATATCTAAATCCCAGCTCATGTAACAAGGGTTACGAAACATATATCGGTTGAAATTTTATATTTCATACTCCACCATAATTCTGTTGAGGAAAACACAATTTAGGATGATTCTTACATTTTAAACAACAAATTTCCCATCCATCCAAAAAAATAGTGGTGCATTCATATATTTGAACCAAACCATACTCAATAATCAAATGAAATACAAACAATGATATTTACCTATTTAGAATAAAATAACAATGACCTGTAGATTCTATTTTTCTGATAATGATTCCTGTAATAATGATCATTTCTACACAATGTATTGGTAGATTATCCATAATGAATATCAAATATCACAATTCATGTGCATCACCCAAAGGTAGAATTATATCCACTATGATATGAAAATTATAGATCAATAATTTTACATTCCCATGAAACTTAGAATTTACCCAAACATAGGCTACATACTTTCAAGAACAACATTTAATCACATTCCATGAAATTATTAATCTCACCTCATAATTTTTAAAAAAATAAGAGAAATGAAATGAAGATATGATAATGCCATGCGATTTACTGACTACATATCAATATTGATTAGACGAAACTGGTTGTCCACATGGCCTCAGGCATGCATCCCTATAACTTAGAGGATGTTGACTAGCAGTGAGGGACTAGGGTGTGATAGTGGGTACACTATGACCTCTAGTTAGATTGGATCATAATGATAATTGTGGATGATTAAATAGAATAAGTTAAATGAAATTGAATAAGGTAAAAAAATATGAATAAGCATCCAAGAAATAAATAATCATCAATACTTTTAAACAATATCATACATAAAATGATAATGTAATGTAACTAAAAAAAGTGAAAATATGTATTAATGGGAGTATGAAGAAAATAAAATAAATTATTTATAGAAGAAAAAAAACTACCCAAAACCCCCATGGAGTGTCCCAGTCATCTATTCCCAGGATGTTAATATATGGTATTATAGTTATGTGCTTAATGTAGTAAACATCCCTTTATTCACCCATGTGTTCATATAATATTCCGATTTAACAATTACATCCTTGATAGGGTGTCTGGTAAATATTGGTAGACGACCACTAAAAGTATCTTTAGTTATGTTGTCTATGAATAAAATCTATAATAGTGTTTTGATATTAAATTGTAATGATGTGCAAAAATAAATAAACCATACCTACTTTATCATCAAAAGATGTATGGGAATGTAATTATTTTGTTATTAGATAAAGGATTTGTATCACAAGGTACCATAAAACATGGTTTAATTTCAATTACAATAATGAAATGGGATCCATGTAGAATCATGGAATCCCATTTATTTATTTATAATAAATGTTTCACATAGAAATAATATATAAAAGTTATCAGATGAACTATTAAATAAAATAACTATAATAAAGGATCTGGGGTGTAACCACGGAATCCTTGACCTCAATGATCTTGTCCTAGGAAATGGGTATCTGTGTAATACAAGGTCTACACACTTGGATTTCCACTATAAATGATTCTAGCCAACAATAAAGAGCATTTCCATTGTAATAACAGTCTAACTATGAATGGTCCCAATAGGGTAAATCCCTGGTGCCACATTTCTGAATACATCAATATGAACACTAGGAGTTAATTTAATGAATTTTCATATCTATAAAAGTGTTAGCTAAATCACTGGTATAATACTGATTCATTCACACAGTTTGAAAAGGAACAGATTATATGGTGGGTACCTCCCCCAATAGTTATCTCATTGAATCAGCAAGGTTTCATCTAAGAGACTATGGAATTCCAACATCAATCCAAGGATAACTCAAGTCTTACAATTACTATAAATATGAAAAGGTCCAAAAGAACTTGGTACCTTATAATCATTTCATATATATACCTATGTATTAATATTCCATATAATAATAATGTCCTTATAAATACATTGGGTTTATTTGAGTATGAGTTATCATGCTGAGAAGGTAATTGAAGGACATGCCACTACTTATAAATTTGAATAAATTTACATGGGACAAGAGTTAATAAAATAATTATTTACTTTCCATATAATAATTTATGACTAATTTATTAAAATGATTAACTAACCTTATTAAAGTTAATGTAGAACATTCCTGAATGGTGTCTCAAATAATTCTATCATTGGTCACCAAAGACCTAAACAAAGAAAAAACCATAATATGGATGTCTGCGTTCAGGTCTCAACATCCAATGGTGTTAAAGAGTTATCACTAGCACCCTGACATTCAATTTTAATAATTTAATTTAATAGATATAAATTTAAATAATCAACTCCTAGTGGAACCATCATGCACACAACGAAATCATTTTATGAAAACGGAGGCTTTTACAGAAATATCATTGAAAACATACCTTATTCTTATAGTAGATCCCTTGTCCCATATTATCCCTTATATTTTCATCAATTAGTTTAAAATAATAGATGAATTACCTGAAAATATTTCATAAGATATCCCAATAAAATAGTGTGATTGATAAAATGAATAATGATGAAAGGAGCCGAAGGAGTGAAGATCTTACAAGTGGCTATCCAACGCGACAAAAAGACCATGATTCAGTGTCTGGAAGAGGGAGAAATAATAATTACTATCTTAGGCATGAGAAGGAGATCCATATGGCGAGAATAAAGGGCTTCTATTTTTAAACAATAATAACTAAAGGTGGATGTTAGGTTAAAAGGATTTAAAGTGAAAAATTATAGTTTTACATAATATTTAAGGGTTCCGGGTTTGGCCTCATTCATAGACCAACCGTGCACCAACTGCATGTTGACTAATTTCAAACGAGGGGGCTCACACAGTTCATATTTATGGTTTGGGAAACCATGCAAAAATAATTCGATTATACTTTTTTTAAAAATTCATGATTCTTTGCATGATCGTGCGACCATGGTTCACAGTTATGTAAAATTGTTTGGGGTGGGTTTCATGGTTTCTCTGACCATGTCATCCAGCTGTTTCCTCCAAAATATGGGGCTCCTTGCTTTTAACTATCCCCATACACCATCTTTTACTCCACAACCATACTAGGAAATAATATTAGTTAAAAAAGGGATTAAATAAAATTTTGAAGTTCTGTACCACATAGAAAATATAAGTTCTTACAAATATCATCAAATTCTTTATCTCATAGATTTTTCATTTAAGATCAGCTTAAAATATCATTATAATTTTAGCTACACCTAATTAAATACTTTTTTAATCACCAATTCTTTGCATTATTGATAATATAACAAATTCAATATTAATCAATGAATTTTTTTTACTATGATTTAATATTGGATTCATATATGCCTGATGTGAAATTATAATTATCCACTGTAAGCCATAATTTCAGTGGTCCCATATTAATGGTCATTATAGGTTATTATATGTGGTGATGATACGTGAAGATTATCATGGGTAGAGTATCCAATTGGGATATTTTTTACCTCATGAGGTACAAAATGTGTTTTATATGTGGGATGAACCAATTTCTCTACCACATGGAGAGTCATACAATATGTATTGTTATAATTGGGGTGGCAATCTCAAATTTAATCCCTACACTATATGTTGGAATGATATCTATCAATAAAACTTTTTTACATTGATTCCTTATGTTTGGGTTAATGTGGATCTAATTTGGGGTAGTCGGGTATACTACTAACCATCAAATAGGATTAGGTTTAATAAAGATGATATTTTTCCTCTAATATGATGAGAATCAAATCTATGACTTCAATTTTTATAGTCAAAAATATATCCTCATACAATTATAATCTACATGTGATGTGATTTTCTATTTGGACAGGGTTATGTAATGTGATCATCTACATGGGTGAATGTCATGACATGTATTCATCCATGAGGATAATCATTCCTTTGAGAACTATGAAAATATATGTTAACTTCATATGATTCAGATACTCTGTATACCACTGTCACTTAATATATCATATGAGAGGATTTTATGGTTTTTCATAATTTTATATTATATTTCTAGTTGACACATGGTTTGGGATGAATGTTTCTGAAAGATAATACACTAGATCCCATTGATGAATAATTTTTTGGGATATTTTCAAGAGGTTGTTGTTTTCATTGATTTATGGATTCAAAAATCCAAAATTTTTATTAAAAATATAAATTACTACAATTTAGTACTTATTGGTTATGTTTATGTGGATTATGTTTTATTATAATGTGTTTGTATAATTCTTTTCTGAGCTAACCCAAAAAAAATCTTGGAAATATAATTGTAGTTTGGATGGATTTTCATGGGTTCTTACATATAATGTAATATATCTTGAAAAGGAATGATATATTTTATAAAATCATTTTTAAAAGATATATAAAAACTATCTTGGATACAGTGTCAAATTAATTCATATATTACGTGACATAAGGTTAAAATGTGTCATGTCTATATTACACTTTATAATCATGAGATTATTGCAAATATTAACGATAAGAAACACTATTATGTAGTAGTTTGGATCACATTTTCATTAATTATGGGTTAAACATTGTCTTGGTGAGATTCACCATATCATGGTTTTGGTCATGTAACTACTCATGTTATGTGATACCACATTACTCAACCTTAATAACATATTCTAAAATATCATTATTAGAATAATCATATTGTGATGATGTTTAGAGTAGTTTTAACATTATGATAAATTAATAAAATTTTAATAAAATTATGGCATGATAATTAATAATATTTTTTACATCACTTTAATTACAAAAAATTTTAAAATATTTTGTCAAAAATGATTGTTCAATGATTAATATATAATAAGCCTATTTATTTTGAAATATTGATAATAGTGTGGAATATGAATGTTATGTAACTCCCCATTATAATTTTATACTTATCACAATTAATTTTTTCTTACAATATATATTTCTAGAAAAGAACAAGGAATGGATAATCTTTCCCAAGTGATGGTATATTTTTATAGTATATGGATAACAATAGAGAAATGACAGTATTATATTCCTATGTATAATATTTATCAATCTCAGGTGAAAAAATGTCAAAAAATAAATTTAATTGAATTTAAACTACCATATTCTCCATTTATTTATTTTGCCTAATTTCATAGTAGATTTTATTGAAATAATCGGTTTTTATGGAGACCTAAGATAAATATATCATTTTTAAATCATTTCCTTAATATTGATATTCAATCACCTAAATAATCTAAAAACATGAAAATTGAGGATTTAGTTCCTTTCAGCACTAGCTTTATGATATTTGTTTGGAAAACTTTTCATCATTCCTCCATAATTAAGAATGGTCGGAACTATAGACCTATCATTAAAAAGGCTTAACGTCATAAATTAGTGGATTAAATCATATGAATATGGTGATATCAAAAGAACTGTAAGGGTAAAAATAAATGATTATAATAAAAGAAGATAAGTGAGAATAAGATGAGTATACGGGTATAATTTTAATATATATATATATAAGAAATATATTCCAAAAAAGAATGTAAAATTAATCATTGTGAAAGGGTTTCAAAAACATAGTATAAGAATCCAAAGAGTGTGTACATATGTGTTAATAAATAAAATCCATGAGATTATAATATAATAATGAGGATAACAATAAAACTATTGAGTTACATGGAAATGTATCATATCCTATAATTAAATTAATCATAAAAACAATTCTTAAATAAATTTATAGAAAATTACGTGAAAAAGCATCCATCATCTTGATCTAAATACAATATGTGATCCACTATTCGCACATCTCATTAAAAAAAAAACACATGAATAAAGATTTCATCATCTCATTCACAAAAAAAACATTGTGATTTGTTTCACATCTTATTCATAGAAAATTTCAACCTAACATACAATATGAATATTAAACCAATGCATTGGAGGCCGATATATGACCCCATTGAGAAAACATAGAGACATATGCATCTCCCATAAAATTATATAACTCAACTTATCAAAAATAACCCATTGAAATAAAAAATTCACTAGTTCTTTTCAAGATGTTATTACATAAAACAAAAAATGTAATTTGATACAGAAAACTAGGTCACCTAAAATTTGTACATAAAAATATGATATTTTTGGGTGGTTTATAAAAAATTACTTCATTTGAGAAAAATATTTGCAAATTCTATAAAAATCATAAAAATATTGTTTCTTAACAGTTTTCTCAATAAAAATAAAAATTATTATGTTTTTAAAAACCGATTTTTTTAATTAAGATAAATCATCTAAAAAATTTTGTTAACAAATTCTAATAGGGGGACCATGAAAATTTTAGGATCCAAGTATTTCTTGAGACATCTAGTACTCTTTTTTTGGTATTCTATTTCCATTTTTATCATACATCCGTTAGGTAATTGATTGGGGTTATTTCATTTGATTTTGTAGAATTTTTAATGCCTTTCGGCTTGGGACAATTGGATCATGGTTAGGGAAAAACATGATCCCCCCCCCTAGAAAACCATGTTCCTTATTTTCATCCTCATATAGGGAGCACATGGTTTGACCAAAATGTGTACCCCCCCCCAAACATTTCACCCTTGTAAATTGGGGCTTTTCATAGATGGTGTTGTGTTATAAAAACCATGTGGCCTACTAGTGAAATTATGGAACCTTAGGAATAAGGTATTTATATTTAGGGAGAACATTTCATCTAACTGGGCATCCCATTCCGGAATCCAGGGGAATGAAAATTGAAATCTCAAAAAAATTAATTAAAATTTCCCAAATCATCATCATATATCCCAAATCACACCCACTCATCCTAATATGAAATTTCCATATTTTGAGCCATTTGAGGGGATTTTGAGACTTTTCAAACTCATTTTATTGCAGATTAATTATATAGTTGAATAAATCAACATCTCTTTTGTATGTGATATCTTCCATGATTAGGTTCTTTTCTCTCCCATATTTCTCTCCCTTCAGATAGGGATGCATCCTCTCATTGTTGATGGTTTAGATCGAGGATGTAATGGATATTTTGTTTGGATCTTTATCATAGGTTTTGATCATATATCTTCATCATATTTGGTATTTCAACAGTTTTACATCAAATAATAGTCCAATGTTTGGAGAACATTTTCAACAACACTCTGGTAGGGTATATGCCTTATATTTACCAATTCCTTGACACCTTCCTCATGAATGTAATTTTATCATTTCATTTACTTGTTGTGAAATTTCATTTAAATTATAAAATTTAATTTAATTCACATGAATATGAGAGACCCTTTTCAGTTCCCGATCGATCCCTTATATATTACAACATCAAGCATGACATAAACCCATTTGAAGTTCCAATTTTATATTCAAATATAATTATGGGGATTATGAAATGTAAACAGAAGAATAGTTGGTTTATGTGATCTAACTAAATCCATAATGCATGATCTTATAATGGGATTTAAAGGTATGTTTGTATTAACATTTAATGGATGATGAGCTGTGTAGTAATTTATGATATATGGATTAAAAGTGGATTTGGTAATTATGTATAAATTATGGAATTATTTTTATGATTGATGAATAAAATTGCTTCCTATGTTGGGAATAGTTGATAAGAAGGTCATTGTTGAAGAAGCATGATAAATTTATATGGGACCAATAATATGTGGGCATTAGATGGTTGTTCTTCATTTGTGTGCATCAGAAATATGCTCTAGGAATCATTACATTCATGATAATTGGTGTTAGAATGACAATCCAAGTATCTATGATTTTGGTTCTAGACAGATGCACTATGTAACTGTGATATATGTGATGTACTAATGTAGTAGGTACTTGATATAATGATTCTAGACTAACCCTCCAATAATCCATGAAATTTTAATTGTAATGATGCTTCATATTATTGAAATTAAATGGGTATTGAAAGAAAATTAAAACCAATGGGTATTAAAGTGTGTAACATATGAGGGATATTTTAGTCTTCATCATAGACTGAGGTAGAAATGATTCTCTTGGGTGTAAACATGAACCTGAGTGGCAATGTGGTTAGTTAAATATTATTAAAATGGGATCCTTGTTTTCTTTTACTAAGTTATTTAATATCATGTATACAACTATATACACTAATACTGACGAGAGACTTCTTTATAAGCGGTTCATGGTGGCCAGCTTAGTTGTACTCACACCATAATCTATCCTCGGGTTGTTACCTTAGTAGACTTAATGGTTATAGGTAAGGATAAGACAAAAAGACCTATAATAAATGGTTGTGTTGGAATTCTAGCTGGGGCATGGATGAGGGAACCAAATATGATGTCTAGACTGAGTTAGGAGTTATCATTTTATATTTATTTTGGGTTTCTAGTGAAATATTGACACATATATGGAATGTCATATCTGCTACTTTGGTTTACATTCATTTACAGTATTTTGGGAATTTTAATGTGAGCATGGCCTTTATTGGATATTTTCTTTATAATTTTTAATAATTGTTAATTTATTTCCAAGGGTTTATTACTTTTATATAGAGGGTATAGTCTCCCCATGTTACATATTAGACAATATCTTTTATTTTGTATTCTATAGCATATGAGGAGGTATGCATGAGGTCACATAATGAACTGACTCATGGTAAATTTATTTTGCACCCAATTTGGTACCTTAAAAGTGGTATAAGAGAAGGTTTTGTTTTGATTTTTTTACTATTTCAGAAAGTTTGGTAGGATATTTAGATGATTCTAACCTTGTTCAGGAGCTCGTTCTTGGGAGTAGATAAACCATGTGTGAAATAAAACCCATGTTCCTATGGCAGGATTAATATTTTGGATGTTTCTCTATTATTGTTGGATTGTACATAACATTGATAGATTCATTAGTTTTGTTGTGTTATTATTTTATTTGATTTTAATAACGGACCAGCTTGGAATGAGACTGAGTATGTATGCATCATTGAATGAATTCAAGAATTAATGAGACATGCATCAATTATGAAATCATGGAAAATAATTTTATAAGTGAATTGTGGGATATAGAAATGAACATCTTTTTTTTGAAATTTTAAATAAATGATGACTAGTAATGAATTGTTTGATGTTAATAAATTTTAAATGTCATAATTTGAATGGTTTTAAAAGGTTTAATAATGGTAGATCTATAATTATTATATTTTCTTATCCTATATTTTTTGTGGACCAAATTAATTATGGTTTATGGTTGTGATAATTCAATTGTTTTGACAACATGATAGTGTATGTGGGGTGATTATTATTTATTTATTCAAATATATATTCTAAATTGTTTAAATAATCTGTTATGTGTCCTAATAAAGGTGTTTAGGGTTGTAGATACAAACCTCCACTAAGATGTTTTTTGGATGAATGATATGAGGGAATTTCTAGGAAGGCACCTAGAATAGATGGACAACAGGCCCTAATTATAATGGGCTAGTGGAATCAAGAGACATTTTGTGAGAGCATTTATCCTTTTATATAATTCATGAAAATATAACAATAGTGGGATGTTCATAATATCATTAATCTCAACTTGTATTTCAAGCTACAACACCCTCAGACATTCATCGGAGAGGGTGGACGTGGGGGGGGGGGTAGAGCTCTGGATTGCATCTATCTATTAAATCTGAATTAATATAGAGACACCTATGGGAAAAATAGAAAATTATAATTCTATATGATATGAATACTAGCAAAGAGTTTGTGGGATATTCAATTCGGGGATGTGTTGTTCAATGAAATACTATGGAAGGAATTCTAGGATAGGATTCTAGAACACGTTAACCCATATAAACCGAGATAGGAGATGAACCAGAGTTTATCTGGTTGACCCAATGATGCATGTTAGTGAGGGACTATACTGGCTATTTTATTGACTGGCAGCACTTTGACTTATTATTGGTTGGAGATGAGGTAGTTGTGGAAAGCTATTTCCAGAATGGCATTAAATGTGAAATTATGTCCAAAGTTAACAAATTATGATTTAAGAGGTCTGTTTAGGTAGGGAATTTATATCTCACATATTTGTGAAATCATAAGGTGGAATCCAATTTAGTGTGGGTGGTTTTAGCAGGTTGACTAAGAGGTTCTTCTTTTGAGAGTATGAAGTGTCATCGTGAGAAATTTTACCGGAGCGGTGGTGGATAATTTTTCTATGGGGGAGGATAAGTTACCCAGGGCAGGGATTGAGTGTTTTGCGATCAGTGTCATAGTCCATGTCACAATCATAGACAGTCTCCCAACCACTGGTTAATTTATGATTCTGAATAAACATGGGACACACACAGAGTTTGTGTTGGAATCCTCTATATGTGAGAAATGATAGAGGATGTATGAAGATATATAGTATTTTAGGGGTGTCTTATACATCAAACATATAGAGATACTAATTTTATTAGATTAAATTTATATCCATTTAATATAAAACAACATAAAAAATTACACATTTAGGATCCAAATTTTTAGTGTTCTTGGGATAAAATGGACCATACATTTAATTGGAAACACAAAACATTTATTTAATTCCTGTTTCTCTAGCTTCTTATTGCCTCTTGAGTTCTCTTTAGTACATGTAGTCACCTAAGGATATACATCAAAAAGGGGTGATCTAAAATCCTAGTTAGAGGATATATAATAACATGGAACAACGTAAAATTATATTATCATAATCATTAGAATCATAACATAGGCACATAATCATAGTCATGAGAGGAAACATTAACAAAAGACTTGGAATGTGGAAATTTATAAAAAAGAAACCTCATGTCTTATTAGATAACTACCAGAAATAGTTGGGAACAAATCTAGAATAATTATCACACATAATTTCACCTTAAATAATGAGATTCATTACCTTAACCAATGCATTAGAGCTCTGTATAATTCAGCGTGCACCTGTCACATTTAGACATTCATATTGCACAAGATAATTTTGAGTGCACCCGTCACATCATAAAATTTTCATTATCATGAACGCTTCATAAAACATATATCAATAATAAACATAAATAAATCATTTAAATTAATTTGTTTCTTCTCATATGATCACATTAATATACATTGTGATCCTAAAAAAATATGGAATAACATACTTGATACAAGGACCATCAACCTTGAGTGAGAAGTAAAAGGAGTGTTTTTGAAAGGGGAGTTTCGTTGTAAAACATTTTGTTTCAAATAAACACTTGTGGAAAACATTTATATCCTATAAAAGGTAATATAATTACAATAAAATTATTTTTAAGGAGTAACCATAACAAAAATGGAGTGGAAGAGGGAGTACCCTAAGAATGAAAGTTAGGTTTGAGAATTTCCCCTTACCTTGTATCTGAGTTCTTTTTCAATTGTATTGTCTCATGTAATGATATTATATTCATCAATTATAAATACAAGAACCTTTTATACATTAATATGACTAATTATGGTTTCTTCATGTTCTTTTATGGGCCTCTGGATGAGTTATAGAGTTTAAATCCATTTTCGGTAGTGTTCTTTTTCTTAGTTTTCATGAACAATTCACTTGTACACACGGATAGAAGTTAAAGTAGAACATGGATAAAACACCAGAACAGATATTAAATTTAATTAATGATATTACAGGATTTTAGTTTATATTATAATGAATTATGTAATATAAAATGTTGATGAATCATTAGTTAAAATTTAAGGATGATCATTTTAGGGTAATTTGGGCGGTTTTTATCACAATATAGATGTTTTATTTTATTAGATAGTATTATGAATAAAATTTATTTTCAGAACATTAAAGGGTTTAAAACAATCCATAATAAAATATTTTTTAAACCATTTAATTTTTTTTTACATCCAATAAGTAGTTTAAGGAAAATGGGGGAGCATCGCCCATGATGTATGTAAATTGTCACATCATGAGCAACGATTTCATTTTTATAAACAAAGAGAGAGACTGAGAAGTGTAAATTATAATAATATATTATAATGATATCATACCTATATATAAATCATACTATATTTATCATGAAATTTTTATAAGATAATTTTAGGATAATAGAAGAAATGAAATTAAATTTTAAAGGAAATTGAATTTAAAAAGGGATAGGAATTACCTCTTGAATCCTCCTCTTGAGATCCACTATAGGGAACCTAGTCTTTGTGTGTTTATGAGAAAAAGTTCTCATGGACATGGGGGGGGGGGGGTTAGGTAATATCTTTTCCCAGAATTTGGACAAGGCATGAAGCTTGAGTGTTGTGAAGAAATGTAGGTGTGAGGGGTGGTATTTATAGTGAAAAGGAGTGGGGTTTTCTCAATATTATATTCATTAATTTATTATTTAAACACAAGACATAAAATTTTTATTATTACATGACCAAGAATAGTAATAATTTGATGCGAGTTTTTACCAATTGGACTTACATCAGAATCATATCATTCATGACCCTATAATTAGCTTATTTTGTAAATTATAGAATTTCACCATTCATTAAAAATTCATGTATTTCAGAAAAGTACCAAATATTTCCCCAAAACATTTTTGGATGTGTAAATTTAAAAAAATCGTCTCCATTTTTCAAAAATAAATTTCTAAAGATGCTTAATTTACATATAATTAAAATCAATATTTACTTGAAAAATATATATATTAAAATGAAAACTATGTTTATAATGATTTCAGAAATTACATAATGTCTTATAAAACTATATTAACACTAGAATAAATTGAAATGTAAATTTATGAACACATTTCAGGAAAGGAAATTTTCTTTTAAATTAATTAATTAATTATAATTAGTTATTTATAACTTATAATAATACTAATACATTTTTTGTGCTCATATTGTCACTTATATGATTTTTAACTTTTACTTATCCATTCATGGGTGAGGTTACTATTATTTTGGATGATTTATTATTCATATGGGTCATATTACTATTCATAATGGTAGGTTACTATTCATAAGGGTAGGTTTCTATTCACAAAAATTATGTTTGTCATATCAAACTCTAAAGAACTTACTGATCACAACCACGTATGTTATATTTTTAAAAATCAATGCACAAAAGTGGAATTTTATTGATTACAGGTCACATAGTAGTTAATTTAAGCATGAAGTGTCATTATATTTCCTAATATTATAGATTATGACATTACTACAAGATGTTAAAATTAGCTATGATATAATTTTGGCTCATAACAATATTACTCTTGAATTTTAATAAATACTTGGCGTGCTGGTCAGGGTGAAAATTTTGGTAATTTATAGAAGGAGTAATTATACAATTTGAGAAGTTAATCAAAGGGTACTCAAAACAAAGCACATTATAGAGGTATAGGTCAACTACATTCAATTTTATCTACAATCATTGATAGTGACACATTAAAATTGATAATCTGATGTAAAATTTATAATTTTTTGGCATTTTCTATAAATTTATTGGATACAGGAGCCCAAAATGCTTATATATTTGGTCAACATGTGAATATATTGAGTCTGACGGTGTAGATTTTGTGTGGGGACATGAAAATAGTCACCTTGTGGGGAGTATGGTCAAAGTAAACCTATCAATGCAATAAGTGTTACCTCTAGATTCGTGACTATCATTTCCACAAGGTTATTTACATAATTGAGATGGAAGGTTTTACCTAGATTTTGGTAATGGATTTGTTCTTATTATACCAATCCTAGATCTATTATTACCAAATGAGAGTAACCTTTACATCTTATGAGTGTGAAAAATATGTTCATCATGGTGAATAGGATTTCCTAGAAGGCCATGCTAAGCCGGTTCAACTGCAACTGGGCTAGCTCACTGCCTAGGTTGTGATTATTTTTTTGACGAAGGGAGGGTGGATAATGATTTTTATCCTCCCATAGAGGAAAAGTTTCATGAATTCATTCTAGATTAAATCTATGGGGTCCCTCTAAGGAGTTATTTTTAGTCTAAAATTTAGATAATGTGTAAATAAGAACTAGTTTCCATTCCACCTTACCAAATGGTAATAATATAAAATCATGATCATATAAATATGTTGTAATAATTGATGTATATTTAATTTATCCACACGAGTATTACACAATGGTGTTCCCAATTCTTCTTTTTGAGATAACTAAGAGGATGTTTCATTTTTGTTTCAATTACCAGGTATTGAATTAGATGATAATTAGGAACTGGTATCCACTTATACATATCGATGGTACTTCTAACTAGTCAAGTAGTTCATGTGTATTCTCCAAGATCAATATGATATTATGGTATCATTAGATGAGAGTTAGATCTTATGATATATGAGGGGTTACATTTATAAGTAGGTATAAGATATAAGAGATCATTGTGATTCAATTCATAATGAAAAACACTCTTTCAATTTTCATGGAATTAACGAATGGAATATTTTATTAGTACCAAGATTTGTTCATAATGTTTTTACACGGTGAAATATTAGTGTACTCAAAGAAAAATAAAAACCATTCACAATAAAATGAAATTTTCCTGACTTGACGGAGATATAATAAGCAGTAAAAAACTATCTAAGTTTCAATTATGGATCAAAAATGTACATTTATTAGAAATCATCATGTTAGATGATGGTTTTTTGGTGGAACTGAAGAAGCTTAAGGTTGTTGTTTCTCGGGAGAATCCCCAAAGTATTTTTGAATTCTTATTATTTATGATTTTAGATTTTTATTTTTGGATATTCGGGAGGGATATTCTAATTTTCTAGAACCACTATCAGGACTAACCTACAAGGGTGGAAAATTTATGTGTTTTGAAAAATGTGAGATTTGTTTTGGAGATATGAGGAATATTTTTTAACACTACACAAATTTTGTCTCTACATGATCCAGGTGTGGGGTATACCTTGTTTTTGTGATGAATCTTCAATTGGACATCGAATAGTGTTTATACAAGGAGATGAATTCATGGTTTATTGGTTATTAATGATGATGGAACTTGAATGGAATTATACTACCCATGATCTCATGTTTATTATGGGTATTTATACCTTAATGTGTTAAAGGAATTAACTATTGGGTAGAAGGATTATTACATATATCAACAACAATTTAAAATGTACATATTTTTTAGTCAGATTTAAATATTTTTAAGTGGAGATGGGTAGAATATTTGAATATATTTTACTTTGAGATACCCTTTAAAGATGGGAAATGAAAAAATATTTGTCATTCATTGTTCTAGAAAATATAAATACAAGTTTTCTATGAGTCTAAATTTCAATAAAAGATAGAAATATTGTTTTTTAAAATGCATATTTTGGTTCAAGAGGGATAGGGATAGATGACACTCATATCCATATCAATAGAGTCCACACTTCTATGTAAAATCAAGGAGAAGATGTTAGATGACCTAGAGTGTCTAACATTGATAGACATCTTGGATGATGGTGAGTTACATTAAATTTGTTTTATTGATGATGATGATATTATATTTATTTATGGTCATGTTACTGTGGATTCTATTATTTGACAGGAGTTGACGTGTGAGTTCCATGCATGAAATTGGAAAGAACATACTTTATTGGCCCAAATGTACCATTAACATTGTAGGAAATATTTATGTCTAGGAATATTGAAAGGGATTATGGATTTTGTGACATGATGCTACACATATTAAATGTTTAAGGCTGAAAATCGATGACCTGGTGGGTTCTTACCACCATTTTCCATCTCAAAATTAAGTTGGGATAAAGATGCCATGTATTTTCTCGTAGTTTTATTGAGTATGTTTTAGAATAATGACTGGATTTTCTTGATTTTGGATAGATTTATAAACTTGGCACATTTTTTTGATTCAAGAGAATTTTATAATTGATCTGTTGGGAGACATTTAAGGTTGGGGGATGATGAATTTTCATTGGGTGTGGTGATGTGTATTGTCATATTGTGATCCACATTTTTCCATTCACTTATATAAATTCTTGCAAAAGTAACTTGGTACTCAAGTGTTTTTGATTATTTATTTTTCACCCATAGATAAATGGGGAATCAGAGTAAACTATTCATGTGTCGGAGGAAATCCCACAAGCATGCATCCGAGACATTAGTGGATCCTAGGGGAAGAATTTAGTAGTAGGTGAGTTTGAAATTAATAATAACAATTAGGTGACTATTTATATGGAACCATATAATATCATTTATGGTAGGCCAAACAAAACACCTTTATGTTTGATAGAGGTGGGTGAGTGAGAGTTTCTAGGACCGATTCTCATGTTGGAAACATAAAAATATGTTTTGTTGATTATGAAATGAGTGGAATAAGAGTAGAGTTAATAGCATAATTCTAATAGTCAAAATTATCATCCCCTTCCATTTTCAGTGAGGGAGCATGTATTCCTTTAGGTCTCACTAATATTGGGCAACATTAGGATTCACAATCAATGAATGTTGGAGTTGAAGTTTGTCACACCATTTGATACTATGGATAGGTTCGAACCAGAGGTGTATCAATTTGATATTTTACTAGGATATTGAACTATTCACAATGTTTTTATTATTTCAAATATTTTTTATGTATAAATATAACCCCTCTTAGATGGTAGATAGTAGAATTGAGCTTTATGCATCCTCAGTGGAGAATTAGATTTATATTTTGGATCATAGTGGGAATGTTCTTTGGGGAAATAATATGTTATGATTATGAGTGTTGTGGTAGCATGGCAGTGTTCCTGTGGAAACAAAGGAGATGAAAGGTGATATACAATCCCAATGTATTAAACATTTCAGCTCTCATTTATAGAGATTCTTGGGAGATTATCTTGAGGATGAGCTATTATAATGTGGGAAGAATTTAAGATCCCACACATCTAGGGGTTGTACGGTACTCATTTTCATGTATTAATTCAACATTTTTTCATTATTTGATATTTTTATTTAGGTTCGTTTTTCCTGAATTTATGTAATCTTTTATGTTCACAAAGCTTTCCACAGCAATATCATGGCTTGGGAAAATAGTTTAGTTTCACTGGAAAACTGTGCTCCCCACGTTGAGATATATGGATGGGGAACATGGTTCGTATAAGTAATGTCCATAGAATTATAAAACAATTCACCATTAGAAAAGGTGGTATTCATGGGTGGCCCATTATTTTATAATCCATACAACATTCAAGTGGAAACTATAGACCCATGATAGTAGGGGAAAATGGTTAGGGCACAAGATATGTCTATTCATGTGGCCTACCTAGAAAACCATGTATGTAGAATTTTAGACACGTAAAAATTTAATTTAAAATTTATAAACATCCAGTTTCTATACCTAATCACCACCACTTATCCTAATATAGCTTCCTTTATTTTTTGAGGCTCTAGAAGGGATCATGAATCTCCTCAAACATCTTCCTTTGTGAACAGACGTTCTAGTGTAATAAATCAATCTCCCTCTGGTATGTTATCTCTTCATTTACTGGGTTCCCCTATCTATATCCCTCTCTCATATTCCTCTCCATTTAGATATGGATGAATACTCTTGTTGTTGATGGTTGAGATCTAGTTGGTAATGGAAATTTATTTATTAGATATTGATTCTAGGTTTTGAGCCTAGATCATCTTAGTTAGAGTGATTTGAACGGTTCAACCAGAAATTAAAGAGATAGGTCTGGTGTACGTGCATCAATGAACCTATGGTAGTTTTTTATATAAAAATCCACATAATCATCATTCCTTTATCATTTATTTAATTTTATCAGTGTGTTTCCATGTTTTGAAAATGTTTTTTAATTAGAAAATTGGATTCAATCTAAATAAATTTTTGTGACCTTTATCGGATCCCATTCGAACCGTTATAGATTACAAGATTTGGTTTGATGGGAACTCATGGATTGTTCCAATATTTCCATGAACGGATACTTATGGTGAATATAAAATGAAAAAAGTTAAATAGTGGGTCTATAGAGTCGAATTAAATCCTTATTTCAAGGTTTGATAATGGTATATACTGTGTTTTTCGGATTAAATTCGAAGGTCTACTGTTTTTTTCTGTAACTGATGAATAATTGAATAATTATTGATTTCTCATGTTTATAATTAAGTTCAAATTATTTAATTAAGGTTATGATTGATTAATGAAATGATTTACTATGTTGATAATGATTGAGAAGAAGTTCGCTCATATTAAAACATAATGTATATTCATGTGAACAATTAAATGTGGGTGTCGTGTTAATTCTCCTCATACATGGTTACCATATTGATGCTCTATGACTCATTTATTGCATGAGAATTAATTTTGGGATTATACTGTAAATACCTATGTCTTTTTGTGTATTACTGACACTCTATTTCTCTATGACATTGGTGCTAGACTGACAAATCCATGTATTCAAGATAATGATACAAGGATAATGCTCCATATATCCATTACATCATACATGGAATTACACAACAATGTAAAAAATAATATTTGTAACAACCTGAACCCATTTACCTAGATTTGGTGCATTATTTTAATACATTTCCATGATTAAAAGGAATCTAGTCCTGATTTTAATGAATAATTTAATTTAATTAAATTGAATATATTAAAGTGTCAAATATTGGTTTTAGAAAGAATTCACCATTAAAAGGTGGTAAAATTGCAATTTTTAAAAATTACTTCTTTTATCTGAAAAATGAATTTGATCTTATATTATTTATAGGAAACACATATTATGGATGGTAAAATTATATATAGTATATAAGATTCAAAATGTAGTAAATACTATTCATAACCCCTTTTTGAATGGTTATATTGGTAAGTTGTGGTGTGCTCGAACTCAGTATTGCTTGTTGAATAAGCTATTGAATTACTATAATGAGATAACGAACAATTAAATCATGGGGTGTTACATTCTCCCCTTCTTCAATAAATTGTGTCCTCACAATTTGAATTTTTTTTTCAAAATTAAAATTTAAAAAAAATAGAAAAATCCCTTTATGGAAAACCCACATCTGAAATTGGGTTAATAAAATTTAGTCTTAATAATAGGGAAAGGAAAATGAACAATTAATCCCCAAATTATGATCTCTATTAGGAGATAATTGGTGGTAATTAAAGACACATTATTGGAGAAAAAATGTAAATATTTATAGGCAATTATTGAGGTCATCAATCACAAAAAAGTGTAAAATTGAGGGGCCCTAGCCAACAATCTATGATTATTTAAAATATTTTTAGATCAAAAAAACATAACGTATTAGGATAACACATTTTGGGGTTTTAGAGGTCATCAATCACAAAAAAGTGTAAAATTGAGGGGCCCCTAGCCAACAATCTATGATGATTTAAAATATTTTTAGATCAAAAAAACACAAGGTATTAGGATAACACATTTTGGGGTTTTAGATCCCTTCCCTCAATTTTAAGAATTAATTTATTCATTAAATAAGAAGAAAAATAATATACTTGACAAGTAGAGTTTTATCTTTCAAATAATTCCTACCACAAACTCATCTTTGACTCAAAAAGATAAGATAATTCAAAAATATTCTATATATCCTAATAATATAGGGCTCCAAAATAAATGAATTTATAATTCATTTGTTATAATATTTAAAAAAAACTACATTATACAATCTAGGACATCACGTATTCCAATGGTAGGTAATCCACCCTTGTCGCCCTTCAGTTGTGGGTTCATGGTTCGCTGCCTTGCCAGACGCGACGGGTTTTCGCCCGACCTCTAGGTTTTCCATTTTATAACAATCAAAAAATAATATTAAGAAATTATTTAACCCTAACAATAGTATCCAATGTCAAACATAATTGATTCCATCCTTTAGAATTATCCAAAATAATTCTGTCTAAAATCACAGTCCAAAATTTGTAAAGAAGGTAAACATAATGAAGATCCTTTTTTCCATGTAATAAAATGTGAATACCTTCATCATGTATTCTTTTAAAACATAGTAACACCCCTAAATTGCAATAAAACCCTATGGATTACATTCATTCTTTCTTATTCCTTATAAAATACTAGATATAATCCTTCTATACAAAAATGTTGTAAACACCAACAACAATGGAATATATAAATCATTAATCAATTTCAAAGAAGTCAATAATATCCAATATAATTTATCCTAATCAATCATCTCTTATTCTAAAATACCTACCAAAATATCATAACTATATGGTTTATCTTTATCTTAACTAAATATTTTCCAAATAATTTAACCCACTATTGAGTCACTTTTCTTGGTTCCACACAATCTCAAGTCCTTAATGAAGCAGTACTACAGTACAATAATTTTATACTCTATAACATATACATCATTAATACAATACTCAAATGAAAAATACTTTAATAACACCATAAAAAATATAATCATTACACTTCCTCTTCGGTTGTATCTTAACATGATTCTTATCCAATAACAACATTTGGGGTATACTTTGATGATTTTCCATAGTTATCCCAGATGGGAAAATCAACCTTTCCCCTCTCCCCTTTATCCATCATTCTCTCTTCCATCATTTTCTTCTCTTTCTTCCCTTAAAAGCCATATGAATCAGAGAATTCTTTAGTTATCTTATTAGCACATGATACAATTTCATCATATGATGGGAATACATGGGAAACTATTTCTCTTTTTAAATGTTAACTTAAAACCATGAATGATATGATCCTTCTTAAATATTTGATCATGCGTATTGCTAGAATTATCATTCCTTATACTAGGTTCCATTTCTAAACAATGGCATACACTAGGTTAGTTTATGAATCACAATTCATAATTCCAGACTTATAAAATACCTACCAAAAAATGGAAATGATTATGAATATAATCTATAATCATAAAATGTTGTATTTGAGGAATTATTTACTCATAAATCCCTCATAATGGCTTGTAATGGAAATTTGAATCATCCTAAGAATATCCCCTTGGGGTGTCATAACTAAGAGTGATGCAAGGCCGATTATTGTTTACTAGGATACCCCGGGTAAAGCCCAAAAATCTTTGTCGGAGTTTTCAATCCTAGGTGTATCTATGCTAGAGCCACCTCAACCTGCTCATATCCAGACAGTGGTGTATTGATTGGAAGATACACAAAATATCTACATTACCAAAATTCCAAGAAGTTCTTCTATACTAATCCTCAATTTCTATCTTAGGTAAATGTTCTCCAATTAGAGTTTATCAAAATCTATTCTAAGGTAGTTTCTAAACATCCTATGATAACAACTGTTACACCCAGACCCCAGTTACCCAGAGTTGGTGCATTATTTTAATACATTGGAATGATTACATGGAAACAAGTCCTGATTCTAAAGAATAATTTAGTTTCATTAAATTTAATATATAAGTGTCAAATATTGGTTTAAAAAAAATTCGACATTAGTATGCAGTAAAATTTCATTTTTTTTGAAAAATAAATCTTTTATCTGAATAAATTAATTGGTTCTTATGTTATGTGTAAGAAAAATATAATATGGATGTCAAAATTATATATAGTATATAAGATTCAAAATACAGTTAATAAAATTCAAAACCTATTTTTGTACTGCAATTTTGGTATGTTGTGGTGCGATCGAACTCAGTGATGCATGTAGTATAAGTGATTGAATTACTTTAATGAGATAATGTACAATGAAATATTGGGGTGTTAAAATATTGGTGTTGTAGTAATATGAAAACCCACAAGAATTAACTTTTTGAAAGTACAAAATGTTGTTCCAAAAATGACATTTTCTAATGAAAGTTTGATTGGCCTGGGTGTCACCGTAAACCCGAGGGACAATTTCATTAATTTAATATCATTAAAATGTAACCCCTAATTAAATTTATTGACTTGTTTTTTATCCTTTATAAAACATCATACGCTGTTGTAGACTGATAATTATTTTAGAAGCTATTGGTGGTAACCTACTGGGTTTTACGCACACCGTACTCAAGCCCCAAATTGGTACCCGATTGTACTTCACGTTTCTAGGTAATAATAGGTCCAATGTCCCTATGTTAGAGGTATGAGTTTGAAAAATGGATGTGTCATGCATGGGGGAATTGGTTTTGATTTCTGGACTTAGTTGAGTGTTAATAGTTTATCATTACATTGGGTTTTTAGTCGAAAAATGAAATATAAATGGCATGACATATCCACTGCTTTGGTTAATGGTAATTTTCCATATTTAATTATTTTTAATGTAATTCTAGGATTTTATTAGTTAATTATTATTATAATATATGCCATTTTAATATTTATTCATGCCATTTTTTACTTATATATTGATCATAGAGTCTCCCCATATTACATATTATACCCTTAATACTACTGAGAAATATCTGACATATAGGTAGTCTCACATGAGGTCATGAAAAAAACCTAGCATGGGGTAATAGTATGTGGCAAATGGGTGCAGAATTTATAAAAATAAATCAACAAATTTTCAAAATTATTTTATGAATTGAATAATATCATTGAAAATTATTGTGATTGGAGTATTAGAAATTTTCTTTTATTGAAAAGTCACACTATTATAAGGATATCAAGAAATTAATTTTAAATTCATGTGGAAAAAAGATCATTGGAGACAATTTTTTTCCCACATGGTAATGGTAGATATAGGTGGGAATAAAGTAGATAGAAATATAGAAAAAATAGATTATATGATATACGAATTTTTCTTTCACAAAATGACATTTTATTATGAAACAATAGATTCCTCAAGGAAGATGTCTTTTGTGTGAAGCATGATTTCTCCATTAAATTAGGAGAATTTAAAAAATTACATCATATTAGGTAATATGAAATAAAAATGTAATGGGGTTTAAAAATGTGAGTTATTATTCGCCATGTAATGTAATTGAGTTAAGAAAATCACTCTGAATGTGGGGATCATTTAACTCAAATGCTCAGGAAAAAGAGTGATTCAAATTGAAATTAAATTACCCGGAATAGAAGGTATATAAATATATAATATCTAACACAGTTATTATATTATCTACCTAAATGGAATATGGTTCATAATAAAATAGGCCTCATAAATTGGATTCTGAGATCAAAAAAAATAAAACTAATAACGGTTCAAATAAAACCCCCTAAAAGAGGGAGAGATAGATTGGAGATGATGTTTAAATATTGTAAATAAATATAACTCATGAAATTATATATATAATAAGATTAATTCACTATATATAAATGAAATTACGTGCATAAAATAATATGTGTCTCAAAGAAGGAAGTTTTTAGAGGAAACCATCACCTTGTTCAAAAACATTTATGTGCATGAAACTACATTTTTGAATAAGAAAATTAGGATTATTATATATCTTCATTGGATCCTTATTTGTATATTTTTTTAATACGTTCAATTTATTATCACATTATAATTATTTATTTTATAGTTTTCTAATTTTTTTGGGGGAAAATTTAATCAATGTCAGCTTATTTGGTTGATTTCTATGATCAAAGATTATATTTTAATATAATTTTCAAATCATAATATAATCATTACAAAACCAAAAAAACAATTTTTAATTTATTATTAAATTATAATAATATTTGTATTTATGTTCCCCTTCCCACCCTTGAAATAATTATATAACATTATTCCAGTAGGTGTTCACGCCGACTCCAACATGAACATGCTATATTTATAAGGTTGAGTATAGTTGATGAAGTATATAATGTCCTTAAAAAAGAACAATAATGTAATTTGGTTGTCATTTTTTAATCATATTTTAATTTTTTACCATAAGAAAAAACAATTAATTTGAAAAATATAACAAATTTGACTTCGAGGGAGAGGGGGTAGTATGGACACTGTCCAATAAATAATCTTTGGTTATTCAATGTGGATGAAAATAAATAAAAAATGATTATTAACTAAAAGAAATAATTAATTTAGATAATGATACATATTTAATCATATTTTATTATATATTCACTATTTTGAAGAGATATATTATGATTTATTAGTAAGGCATAGGTAATACTCATTTTGGTACCTCGAGATTTAGAATGAATGTATTCTTAGAAATAAAGGGAATATTCTAACTAATTTAGAAGTAAATATTAGTAAAATTACATATGATTATATGTGGATAAATGTTTTATAGTTTTAGTAAATAATTATAAGGAATTTTTGTGGCATAAAGCAGTGGAATGTTTACATTTTATATGTGACTAAAAGAGTACATTTAAGAACACATTATTTTTAAATGATTTTACTATAGTGTTCATGAGTCGAAGTCTCAAATAGTAATATATAATAGAGTTTTTTGTGTACTTGTGATGCGAATATCCCCAATGAATTATTAAAAAATCCATGTTGGTTTTATTATATTCTTAGATTTTTTACTTCTACTTTTCTTGTTTTTTACCTTGGTAACTCTTTTTTTAACTATATAATTTTTGTTTTACTAATAAAATAAAATAACCTGTAATACAAAATGCTGGTGTTCTGAAACTAAATTTAATATCAATTAATATAATTAAATTTACTTCGGTCATAATAATCATTAGTTTATACCAAAAATTAAAATTAAAATTATTAAATAATATGAACATTCTAATATTAAATATAATATCCATTTTTAAAGGTTTAATTTCTTGATGCGATGAATAGTATTTTTGAATATATGAAAATAAATGTTTTTAGGAATATAATATTACTTATGTATCGAAAATGGTATACATGGGTTTTATTAAATAAATTCAAAAATTTAAATTATTTACCTCAATAATGAAGATATATTTATTTTAGAAAATGTTTAAAAACATTGATGGTGTTTTTTTATTTTCATAACATCATAAAATTTATAATTTTTTATCTAAATCAACCCTTTTTACAATTCACCTAAAAACAATTATTTTAGAAACAATTAAAATATTTTTTACAAGATAATATTATTATTTGAAATAAAAAATATAGTTTTCTATATTTCAGATTCCAATATATATAAAATTATTTAATAATTAAAAATACTGAATATATGAATAAAATTTTCATTCGAAATAACTCTTTTAAATAATTAATAAAATGATTGATTTATCATCCAAATAAAATAATTTTTAATTTATTAACTATCTTTGAGGTTTTATCATAGATTTATTAATAATTATCATCCAATAAGTTCTATCTTGTTTACAATAGGTGTTGTGTCGAATAAAAGTTATAGAACAACGAATGCATTTTAATGGATATAAAATCTTGCAGAGTTAATGTTTTAGTTGATGTTTTCACTATGTATAGTAATATTTGTGCGGTAAAAAAATTCTTTGAATTTTTATATATATTAGCGCATTCATGTTAACACTCTAAAAAATTACCTATCTCTTACAAAAATATAAAATGTTCATTGTGAAAAATTGTACTATGACATCTCCCAGGTTTTACTTTTCATTAACTTATTAATGATTTGATGAGTACAGTCTTTTATTTCCAGCAATATTTTAGGGCCCTAGGGAGACATTTAATCCGCATCATCACAAAAAATGATCAATTAACACAATATTCTATACAATTATATATAAGTATCCATTCTAATCACCACTTGAACACTATTATTTTATGAAAATTTAAAATATATATATACGATCAGATCTCAAACTCCCTATATTTGTAACCTAATTTTTAATATTGTCATCCAATGTTAGTATGATATTTTCTAATTTATAATCATGCTATGAATAATATGACATACTTATTTTTTTAATTCATCACCCATTACCTTTATCAATCCTTTCCAAAATATTTAATAAAACAATGGACCCAAATATCAAAATATTGATTATGAGGCACTGTGTACCTTAAAAACATCCTTCATATACATCATTTCATAGTATATAACTAAATAATTTTTTATATGGGAATTAATTTGTCTATTTTTTTCATGACTACCCATAATCAACCAAATAATATTTGATTCAATGATGAATGTGGTAAACAATGTATAAAAACCATCATAATGTTATCCCACTTCCATGTCACTATATTAAATGATTGAATATGTCACGTAGGTCACTAATACATATCAATTAGTTATTGATAAATAAATCATGATGATATAAACTCAAATGTATGTTTATTAATTCCTAACCCCAAATCCACTTCCCTATGTCATGATATATATTTCTTTCACTATCATAAATTACCTTACTAATTTTATATAAATTTATCATAAATTTATCATTAAAATCCATGAAAAAAGAATCCAATACATGAAATTGAATTTCATATGAAATAGTCAAGGAAAACCATCACTAGTATCCCTGTAGTACAACGAATCGTTAATCATATTACATTCAACTTATAATATTGTTTCATACAGTCCTTCATCCATATGTGTACATGTGACATCAGTATGATAAAATACTATACATGCCTCCTCATTATGAGAAACTTGATTCAAATTGAAACATATTATTTTCTATTCCATTACCACTTGAGACATCCTACTCAATTAATACAGCACATAAATATAATAAAATGGTTTATATGATAATTTAAAATCAAATAACCGATACTTCCTCCTTCACATTAAAATATAGTCAAATATCATCATCTCAAATTCATGCATTGGATAGTTCATGTGTGGTCCAAATGTCCTTGACCAATTCACCACCATATTTTCATTTTCTATTAATACACGTCTCAAATTAGTCATTTTATGAATCATAAAAAACCAAATAACACAAACGAATTTCATTGAAGACCAAATCTTGAGAAGAAGGTTACAATTCCTTCAGATCATAAAAATAATTCTATCACTTGTCAATACATTATTACTTCATAAAATTCATATCAAATGTCATCATCAACAATGCGTACATTGAAAAATACTGATTATTGTGTCTAAAATATCTATCTAATTGGAAGAAACAATCAATTTTAAAATTATTATAATGTAATTCACATATAATCTTCTCTTTAAATTTTTTCATGTGAAAAAATACATTCATAAGGGATAATATAACCTAGGAACATCACTTCATAAATAAAAAAAATTAATTTAAACTGATTCTATTTTTTCTAAACATTTATATAATATCCCTACTATACTATCTACATTCATTACCCAATTACATGTAATCCATGATATCATATAAAAACACAACTCTAAATGAGATAATAGTTTTTAAAATATTAAATTCAAAAATTAAATAAAATTAAAATACTTTTATTTACCCAAAAATATATAATAAAAAACCCATAATGTTTAAGCCTTCTCAAAAAATATATATTTGGGATATCATCCCATTTCCCCCTATACATGTTGTATTCAATGTTTTATAGATTTTCGAAATCCACATGAATTCTATAAATTAATTGGGAAGATAATAATTCTGAGATTAATATTACACATAATTCATTATCAAACTATTATAATTCTTATTTTTTATGAACTTTAATCAAATACTATAATCCATTTAAAAAAACAAGTGTCACCTAAGGTGAAACACTTTTGTGGATAAATAGACTTATCAAAAAATATTTTATCTTAGTATTTAATCATAGCTCTATACAATCGATGTGATATAAATTTTATACTTGATACAAATAAATATTCAATTGACAACTGCACTTCTCCCTACATGAATCTTTTATAAAAGTATAAATTAAACACACATATGAAATATTACTATACCACTTGTAAATAAGGTTAATAATTTAATTTTTTTGATATAATATTCAACCGATCTATCATGAAAAACAAATCTATGAGGTTTTAAACAAAATGACTAGCTTAACATACACGAATGTTCCACTGTCCCTAAAAATTTACCAACACCATTAGTGCAAGTAAAAGAAACATAGTGGAAATTATACTCATTTTGATCCTTAAAGAACAACCTAAAACCCATTTAATTTGTGAGATCATATATTCTATATATTATGATGATAAAATCCTATAGGATTTTATATCATGAATCAAAATAGAATAAGAATAATTTTGGAATCCTTGATATATCTGCACATGATAAGAAATTTTAATATTCCTTAAATATAATGTTCATTAATTAATGACATTAAATGTTTCTACTACTCTTGTAAATAGTGTTGAATTATACACCAAAAAAATAAATCAAACATTACCATGTAATAAATAACAAAGGAACGTCAAAATATTAAAAGTACTATTTCCATAACTTCTAGCACATGTTTCACAGTAAAATATGCATGGTTCTTATGTATATATCCTTATCAAGGGATTCCAAATTTAATAACCTAAAACACATTTCCATCAGTATTTTTATTTTCTTTGGTATACAACACTTCTACAACTAGTTATAAACAATAATGAATGATTCACATAAATACATCCTCATGTGTCATCGTTTTTTATAATCGTGACATGGCCTCAATTTTTAGAACTATCCCAACTCAAATATGTTGTCTTACCAATCATGAAATAAATTTGATGTTTTTATTTCGAAGATTAATTCATGTTTGAAAATTAATTCCAAAAATATTGTTTTTTAATCCATTCTATTTCCTTTACATCATAAAAATGAAATTATTACAATCTATAGGTTGAGAAAGAAATGTGCCACACCCAAGTAGCCACAATGTTTTCTTCGATAAAAATTAATTTTTTTTCACCACCATTTCACAAATGGGTATCTTAATTATGATAATTATCAACTCAATTATATGGAGAATAAAAACCGTGATCCATATACACTTATGGTTATTATTAATAATGAAAATCTGCTCACTATGAACCATATATTGAAAATTTCATGTTTATTCTAGCCACATCGTCTTCCTATAATTAATCTCTAAGAAAACTCATGGTTTCTTCATATTCAATATCACTAGGATTAAATAAAAAATGAAAATTTTCTAAAATATGGCCCATTTTAGATCCTCAAATAACATCAATTTCACAACTAACTTCCAACATTCATATAATAGTCCCACAAGTATATATATTGTGAATTGAAGTTTATATGTATCTGGGGTCTAGGAAAACTATAATATTTTATTAATTCATTAAAACTAATATTCATCTCTAAATACTATTCCATTTCCTCTAATGATATTATCATTATTCTTTCAAAACAATAATGAATGATTTTCTTCCTTAGGAAAATCATTATTAATTACTCATCTAAATTGTTGAATCACTTGGACTAAGGAATTTAAGATTTTAGGTTCAACTTCCATATTCTCATATCATTTATCATGAATTATATAATTTCATGTTAGAATTTAAATAATATAAAAAAATTAGATGCACAGTACAAAAAATTAAATAATTCAAAAACAATTTTCAATAAGAATTTGAGGTGATCAAATAATTTTTAAAACTCAATCACAACTTATTGAATATTTATACATCTATACCATGATTCATAATCTCGATTCCTACATTAACTCATAATGGTTAAATACTACTATAGGGAAGAACTCGCCGGTTTCCTACAAAATATTTTCCAACCACTTCTCGTACCTGACTCCCCATAATGTATTGTTTTAACATATATTAGTTAACTATGCCTTTGTGTGAGTTCGTAATGCGTTCATGAAATAATTGTCTTTAATACCATCAAATTCCTAAATTATTAACTTCAAAAACCCGGATCTGAAACTTTTTCATAATACACTATCATGATTAATTTGATTGGAGTTCCACATAGCCTTAAATATATTCCATGATTTTGATTATTTGAAAATTAGTAGAAAAGGAAATGATATGATACTAGGGAAATTATTTTAGGACAAAAAAATTAAAAAAAATATAATATTATGAATAATTTATTTATTTTATGAACAAAGATAATCCTCTAAAAATTATTCTTAAATAAATCGAGTGACTTAAATGAAATAAACACAACATCACCTAGACCATGACCCGACATGATCAAGAGGTAGATGAACATCATATGTCCATTATGGGTTGTAAATATTCTCTAACAAAACACATCACAACCATGATATGTCTCTCAGTAAAAGAAAATTTTTTAAGTAATTTCTAATGAACAATGTGGATTTTTCTTTTTTAACACCATAAGAAATTATTCCTACATTCACACTAGGTAGTCAGGGTAGGGGTGTGTAATATATTTGATAGTATAATTTTCAAATATCAATCCCACACATTCCTATGTAATATTTACTTCAAAATTTGTAACCATGTTCCTCAGTAAATTGTTTACATAATTTTCAGAAAATATTTTATATAACCCTATCATTATATAAATTAATGGCAATAATTTTTTATTCACACATAATTCATAGAAATACATTTGTGATCAAAATTATCTAAATCATGATAAATAAGAAATAATATCCAAAATTAAGCCTTTATTAAATCACAATATAAATATATAGGTATCATAATTTATTTTATTGTTATTTAATTAATGGATCTACTTATGTGTATTAATTAACCTAACATTTCCCAACCCATCTATAAATTTGTATATAGTTTCAAATCAATAATATTAACTAAGATTAAATTAATGGATTTTAAAAAATTCCAAATTTATTTTCCACCCACAGAAAAAATAATCGTATCTTAGTTTGAAATAATATTGAAAACAAAAAACCATTTTCACATTCCAAATTAATTTGATGGTTTTTTAAAAACAAAATAGTTTTATTAACTAAAAAATGTGATTCATAATCCAAAAAATGACTACATTTATTTTCCCAATTTTCTATATTAATAAAATATAGATAACCAATCAATTAGTTAAATAAGTCTTATCCTAATATTAGATAAAATATTAATCATGATTTAGTAGCTAAGAAACAGAAAAATCGCATGTTAATGAATCATAAAAATCTATAGATTTAATTGAATATTCCAACAGTAGTGGTGTTCTTAAAAATTTAAAAAGTACACAAACCGAGGAGCCTTCCATGAAGAAACATTGAGTCATATTTTCAAAATATATCCCTAATTAATTGTTATTAAAATAAATAAATAAAATTCATATTCAAAAATAATGGGGATAACTTATGCATATTTGAATGACTCATATTCTTAACTGAAACAACATGTTCTAAAATGGAATATCACCCACATGACTATGATTGACAAGTATAATACCTCAAATTAATAAAGGAACCTTCACTACACTAGTAATGAAACGTTTATAACTTATTATTTTCCAGGTATAGAAGAAGAAGTTTTGTAGATTAATTAATAATAATTTATCATGATGTGATGATAGTTCAATTAAACTTCTGTCAAATGTCATAAAATTAAATTAAATAGATTTACCATGTGGAAATAAAATTTAAAAATTATAATTCCTTAATATTCCATTAAACACTCTAAATAATTAAAATGAAATATATAGAGTAATTAATTCAATATAAAAAAACAATCGTATTGAAATAATTTCCCTAATCAAAATTCATATAAACATATACCAATGATGGAAAATTCAGTACGATCTAATGAAAATTATGGAAAACTTTTATAATATATATTGTAATCCAAAAATTTAATAGACTTCTATGTGAATCTCCCATTTTTTATTGTTCAAAATAAATTTTATGTTTCTGTTATTATTTTATATCATAGAATCTACCACAAATATTTTCAAACATCTCTATAGAAATCTATGGTTGATCAGTTCTATTATTCACATCATATTTATCTCTTATATATTAATTTTAAACATCATTTAAACAATGACTACATTATATCCACTCGAGGTTCCATAACAATGCTTAATTTGAGAACTAGTTTCCATCTCCAACTAGACGTAGATTGGTTAAAACCATCGAGAATATAAAAATTTCAAATTTTATGACTTAATTTAATTAATCCTTGGATGTTAAATTAAACTATCATTAAAAATATTAAAATATAGATAAATAATTTGTAAAAATACCAAAATATTATACAATAAAATACACTGTTGAATAACTACAAAAACTCAACTATCAGTACAAAATAAAATAGATATTAAAACTAAAACTCTTTAAATAGTATCTAACCACCATTTAAATATATAGTAATGTAAATTTTAGTATATGATACCATCATTTATCTTTTTATAAATAGTGAATAAATTTCAGGTCTTGAATAATATATTACTCAATAAGTTTCCCAATGAACTATTGTGTCGTGGTGACATTATAATATTAATGCATTAGTGATTAATCCTTAAATTTACATGTATTCCATTACATATCAGCTGCTAAACCCATCTTACTATTGGCTTACTACAAAATTCTACAAATAATGAAATTAAATTAACTCTGAAAAATATTGCAAAGAAGATACAACACATCCTTTTTTACACCAATCAAGTCATTCTTATGTCACGATGTCATATATATTGATACGCCATCAATTTATTTATTGTCATACCATAGCCTCAAAACATAACAACTAAAACATACCATAACTGCATACAATTTTCAAATACCAAAGAATCATACCATGGCCTCGTACAATATAATAATATGATATATATTTTTTACATACGACAACCTATATACTAGGTATGATAATATAGATAAAATTAATGTGGAAGTAGTTATCCATTCATTTAAACCACAGTATGGATATTTGGGGTTCACATTGTACCAAAAATATCAAATAGGTTTCTGTTATGGGATCAAACATAGCTGGTATTGTTTTCAAAAAAATAAAGTAAACTGGTATATAAATAAATATACAAATCCCATCCTAGGGTGCACACCCAAATGTGTCAAACTTGATAAATATATCTTATCACTCATACCATTGACTCCACCCAATTATTTCAACCACCGCTAATTAAACATCATGATTAATTAACCAATTAGATAACCCAATTAATAATTCATGACATATTTATTTTAAGGTTATACATAATTAAAACTAATTCAAAATTCATCCTCAAACTCTAGAAAATTCATTAACATAACCAATTCATCATCTTGATTTGATTTACTATTTGTTATATCCATTATCCTTCATGTTAATTAATTAATTTAACACATCATATATTCAGTACATTAATATGTTTATCCCATCCCATTAATTTGTTTAATGTGGTTATTAATTTATTCCACGTTCAATATATAGAGAAAAATAATAATAACATCACATCCATGAATATAAATCCACTATAATAAAGAAAGCCATAAAAACCAAACTATATTTATAAAATAAAATCATATAACATAATTTTCATTTCAAGGCTTATGATTTTAACAGAATATATCAAGGATATTAAGAAAGGGTAAAAATAATATTACATTTTTAGAATAACTCCACACTGTCTTTTATTAGATTTTTCTGGAATGTTTTGATCAATATCAATAATCTATATAAAGGAATTTAAATCATTTAACACTCTTATTATAATAATTCAATGAAAAATTGGGTTTCCATAATACCTGTATCAAGTTCAAGCTTGAACCATAATTTTATTAAAAAATATTAATTCAGTCTCTGTGAAAAATTCACAAGAAATCAACAACTAATAAATCACCCACATCAATAATCTATCAACCTCAACCATATAATCTATTTATAGAGAAGAGTATATAGATTTACAAAGAATAGGGTAATTTTCTCCCAATCTACATTAATATAACTTCATGGAAGAGGAAAATAAAATTTTACTGAAGAATTATTTTAGGATTCCTAAAAAATTCCCACTATCATTATATTACATGAAAATTATGAATAAATAGGATGAAAATTGAGATCTGTAACACCCCGAGATTTTATGAAAAATATTCTTTTTAATTTCATTAATGTCTTGTGTTATACGCTACACCAAAAGGAGCTTTCACAACAAACATCTCTGACCTGGCTTGAGTTACACACAATCGTGACCTTCCACGATAGCGTGTGTTGTACGCAACACCAAGTTTCGCTAAACAACGATATGCTATTAAGATATTATTAAAACTAGCCGTTATGAATAGTAATAAAAACTTTTTAAAATATTGTAAATTTTATTTTTCAAAATGGACTTCATTTATGGATTCGGAGTATCGAATTTAGCCTAAGGTGAAATTTTGGTACTTTTCGGATAACTTTCATATTCTGATGAATAGTGAAAATTACAAAATTTTAATTAAAAAAAACTTTTTTTAATCGAAATAATTAATAGTGATAAATTATTAATTTGAGTGGTTTTAAAGTATATTTAGAATATATTTTTACAATTTAATACAATGTTGGTCATTGGATGTAATTTCTCATTTAAACCTGTTATAAACAAGTGTCAATCTTTTGATAGTTATTATCTCTTAAAAACACGGTATTTGTTGTGACAGCGGAAATTAATTATAAAATTAATTAATGAAACTTATATGTTGTGAATTTTGTAAAATAGAAATCATTTTTGAATTCGGAATATCAATTATAACTTAGGGTGAAATTTTGGCATTTTTCTGAAAAACTTCAATTTTTGATGAATAGTGAAACCACTAAGTGGTAGGTTGAAAACTGAATTTTGCATAAAACTTAATTTTACCACTTCTGTGAATGGAATTTCGAAAATCCGACAGACACGGTTGATATCAGTTAGTAAAATGTGGTTCAATGAGATAAAAATAATTTTTTGGTGAATAGTAACTTTTTACTTTTTTTTACCGCGGTTAATAGTAAATAGGGTAACCAAGGGTAAATATGATATTACTATTACCCTAACACATGTCCTAATTCTATTGGATAAGTGTAATTCGACCAAAAACAACCTTATGAATATAATATGACCATTTAGGTCCACTTGGATTAGATTATGACATTTAATATTATTTTATTTAATGAATAGTTAAAATAGTTAAAATCAAAGTTTAATAAGTAAATCATTTTTAATATGGGGTTATACATAAGATAAATTTGACTATAAATATTAATTAGAAATCTAACAAGATTTACTATATAATTGTATTTTATTTGTAATTTTTAGACATTAAATAATTTAATTTATTTATGATACAATGACGATGCAGTAATTATCTTATTAATGAAATATTGACATAATTTATGTTATAAACACCAAAATAAATGTAATTTGAGACTTTTTATTAATTACACAAATTTTCTAGGTTACTATGATATATTAGTGTTGATTTAATCACTTGGTTCGAACATATAATTCTGTTATGACTTTCAAAAAATCATATATCAAATAGTGTCAAAATTGACACAAAATAGTTTTTAAATCAAGTATTATATTATTAATTGTTATTTTATTCCTAAAAATCTAAGTTTCGGCCAAATTACTTAGATAAGGATATATATATTAATAATAAAAAATTTTGGGTTCGTTTGGCATGTTATAGTAAGTGTATTAACCATATAGTGCAAGAAAACAAAAAGACACGGTAAAAGTTAAATTATTTAACTTAGAGTTAAATCTAATTGATAAGGTTAAAATAATAACCTAAACTTGTCTAAATCCTATTTTTTGATAGTATTTCGACCCATCCCCACTTTAGATTCGAAATAAGACCCTTTGGAACCATTATAAACCGATTTTGACTTTAATATATAATAATATTTTGAGATATTCCTAAGGTGCCCCTCTCCTCCCTTATAAAAGGACACCTCCTCCCCCTCCTCCTCACACCAATTTGAGCACTCAAGCTCGCCCAACCCCTGCCAAAATCCCTTCTCCACTTCCCTAGAATAATCCTAGAGGTCCTAGTCTTCTTCAAAGACCAATCTTAGTTCCCTAAGTGGAGGATTCAAAGAGGCGTTTCAAAGAAGAGGTAATATCCATTACCGATCTTTTCAATTTCTTTCTTCTTCAACTTCTTCTTCATTAGTTGTTTCATGAAAAAGTAATAACATCAGTATTACTTACATACTGATATGTTATTATAAATATGAAACAACTCTAATTAACCTTCTATCCATCCTATGGAAAAAGGAAATCACCGCGCGTGCGTACGTACGGAATACCGTCTCCACGCCGGGGTGTAATCTATTTTCCACCACCACCTTAATAGGATGGGTATAATGGTGTAATGAGTAACTATATATGATTATTATAAAGTGATATTGATACTGAAATAGTCTACATACACTTCAACACAATTCCACGACCATGGGAACGATATCATCACTCGTGCGTACGTACGGACTACCGTCTCCACGACGCGATGAGATTCATTCTCAATGATTGACCATTCATGAATGATTATAAAGTATATATAATAAGTACTAATGAAATATATGACATAATAATGATACTGGATTTATGTAAATTTATATGTATATCATCTACTTAATTCCATTCACTTCAATAAGGAAACGAAAACAGCGTTCATGCGTACGTACGGACTACCGTCTCCAGGAACAGTGTATTTCATTCCATTTATCGATATATATATATATATATATATAAATATATATATATTCAGAATATATATTATATATAAATCATGTTTTACATTCTGGATATAAGTAATCATGATCCAAGTAATCATATTAATAATTACAAGTTAATAACACGAACGACAAATGAGACGATTTTACCCAAAACGCTACTTTAACCTGAATTTACAAAAGAACGGGTAATATAAAGACATAAGTGGACCATATAAGATATAATAACAATGAATATGATTCTGTAATAAGTCAATAACATGATTGAAATCATTATACAGGAGGTTAGGACACTTACAAAGCAAGTCGGACCTAAGGTAAAGGAAATATCAAAATCTCACTTTTATCCGAGATTGTTTTTACTTTGGTAAATACTGGGGTGTATTTTATCATCCACATCTATGTTTCCTCAATATTTAATATTTATATCCTTCTACAATAGTTTATATCCAATTTTACTCTTCGGTGACTTTGTTGTAAACGATATGAAAGGAATCTTTTTTCATTTTTCATACGAGGTACTTTTTTGACTTTTCCGACAAAAGTACGAGAAGAATGTTTTTTTAACTTATACGGCATGAATGGATTTTTAAAACATTATTTCCAATAAGCTTCCTTTACAAGTTTTCATGTTTATTTTTAATCAACTTCTTTTATTTTAAAGTTGTATGACATGTTAAGAAAGGAAAAATGTTTTTTGAAGAAGAAAGGATATTTTCATCAAGAATGGAGTTCAAGTTTTTAATCAAAATTATTTTCCATCTAAGATAATTAAGGGTATTGTTTTTATCCCTATTATTAAATTGATTTGATTATGTTGTGATGGAATTATTTTTATGAATTCATTTATTGTATATGAATTGTTTTATGATGTTTAAGATTCCCATTTTTATTACATGGGTTATGCAATGATGTATGGTTTATGATTTTGTGGCACCCATAAGAATGGTTTCATTATGAGATGGGTGGGACCTATATCTCAGTCCAATGCATTGGGTAAAGATTTTATATCTCATGAGATAGACATGGCTGGAACGGTAGGTTATACCGGTTCAGTGAATCAGGACTGAAACAAGGGTGACTCGGTTCAAAAAGGGACTTTGTCCACTAAGATAGTCTTGGCAATGAGACTTGACTAACAAGAAATGATTCTCTATGATTATGTGTGAATTCCACAAAGTTTCATGTTTTATGTTATGATTATTGTGATTACATTTCACTACCATGATTTATCCCATGTTATGAAATAATGATCTCTTTTGCAGGTTAAGATTTCCAAAAGTTATGTGCTTGTGTATACGATGAGAATTATATATCTTTTGTTTACCCTTACTGAGCATTTGAGCTCACCCATTTATGTTTTCTTTTCCCCAGGATATAAAGAAAGGTTTTAGGTAAAAAAAAGTGAAGATCGTTATGGGAGATATTGGAGATCTTTCACCACGATTAGAAGATTACGTTCTGAGTTTCCAAAGACACTAAACTATTACGATCCTTGTGTGTGTATTTTTTGTTATGTACTAAGTATTCCGCAAAAGTAATGTAATGTTCATGTAAATTAAGCTTAGGGTATTTACAGTTGGTATCAGAGGAAAGGTTTAGTCAACCATTGGATACTAGGATGTGAAAACGTTAGTGAGATCCCTAGAGATATTTCTAAGGTATGTCAAGGGATGTCCCTAAGGTTTAGTATACGTATAGGTTATAGTACTATAATTACTCTAACGATCATAAAATTAAACCTAAGATGTTAGATATTGAAGTTAATCCCCCTTTATTATGTTGTTTTCCCCTAGCATGATTTTTTCCTCTCACACAATTCTTTTTGGGTTTTAGAAAATGGCTGGAAACAAGATGATTCACGATAATGGAGAATATGATGGACAATGGGATGATATTCTTCATAATGAAATGGGATTTGGAAGTCCAAACATCATTATTATGCTGAATCAGAAATCTCATAATATGATCAATAAAGTAAAATTTGGTAAGTTTCCTGACTCGGCTAATAAGAGAAAGATGGAGTTTCATGATGATCATAGAGGAAAGAAAGTTCAATTTCCCCTATGTAAATCATGTGGGAAGAGGCATCGAGGAGAATGTTTCAAAGGAACTGGAAGATGCTTTGGGTGTGGAAAATAAGGACAAAAAGTAAGTAAGTGCAAAGGAAAAGGTTCAGTTAACACCATGGATGAGGATAATGGTATTGCTACGACATCAACAATGGTTAAATGTTTTAAATGTGGAATGTACGGGCATTATGAAAACCAATTCCCTAAGGGAAAGTCTCATGAAGAGAATTAGTATGGTCGTATGGGAAGTATTTATGTTGATGATGATGAAGAGACTACAAATGATATGTGAGATGAAAGAATTGTTGAAGCTCGGTCAATGGTTTAAGAATGTAGTGGAATGATTACATGTTTATCATGTGTAATATTGTATAAGAAACCTCATGGTAATATGGAATAAAGAGACATCTAAGGATTGTTACACTGTTGTCTTTCCTTGAGTTATGGAAGTGTATGATTAATGGTACCACTATCCATGAAAGGTTATTCAGATATTTTTGGAATTTAGATGATATGTGCATAATGAAGGGATAAGGAGAAAATTAAATGTTTAACGGTATTCATGAGTTCATGATTGATATAAGGACTAAGTGATATCATGGTTTGAGTATATAGAATTTTGTGGATTTTGGTACGTGGAAAGTGTTAACGTTTAACTGCATTCATGTTTTCAATAAGGTTCAATGGGTATTCAAGAGAATACATTATTAAGGCCTTTGAATGTTTAGAATGTGACCAACAAGACATATCTTATGATATATGGGGATCAACGATGGTATTAAATCTCTGGTAATCGTTTGCACTATATTATGAGAGTGAACTGAAGTATTATGGATAAGCCTAAAGATTGTTGAACATGAGTTAGTATTGTTTAAGGATAGAGGTTTTTTCGATATTATTGATGGGATGTTATAGTAATATAGTTTTATAAAAAGGACAACCTGCTGGATGAGCGACAGCCCATCGCGTCGGACAAGGCTGTGGGAATCGAACCCACAACCGAAGTACGACTGGCCTTTATCGCCTACCACTGGCCTACAGGAAGTCCCTGTTTAGTAGAAACTATTTTTTATTATATTAAGAAGTATGATATATGAAGTATAAGTTCATTTTAGGAACCATATATCATTAATCTCACTATAGATGGACTTATGTATTTTTTTCTGATAACTTTTATAACCTATTGAGACAGATGGAATGACCCATCATTCTATCACATGATCTGCTAACACATCACGAATTAAAAATTCAACTTCATTCCATTAAGAGATGAAGTAGAAAATTTACAAAGAACGACAAACAGTGAGACTATACCAAAATCACAAAAGTATTTCTTCTAATTCCAATTTCATCAACTTTAGGGAAATGATCTTGAAAACCAAAAATGTTGTCCTAGTGCTCTTATATATGATTAATCAGATGGTACCTTAGATCGTCACAAATTTATGGATTTGTGATTGTTGGATTTTCCATAGCCATGTTCTCTATCACTCTCCATCAGAACATGATGGTTAGATTTTTCTTCCATATCCATATTTTCACCTATGTGAAAACCCAGTGATTAGTCTATTTGGGTAACCGTTACGTTTCATACTTTCATTTTTAAAGATTGGTTTTGGTATTCTTTTTTACGATGTGGGTTTCAATTAAAGAAACTTTCGAATAGTAAACCATTTATAACCCCGACGAATTTCGAGGGCGAAATTCATTTTAAGGGGGGTAGAATGTAACACCCGAGATTTTATGAAAAATATTCTTTTTAATTTCATTAATGTCTTGTGTTATACGCTACACCAAAATGAGATTTCACAACAAACATCTCTGACCTGGCTTGAATTACACCCAATCGTGACATTCCACGATAGCGTGTGTTGTACGCAACACCAAGTTTCACTAAACAATGATATGCTATTAAGATATTATTAAAACTAGCCGTTATGAATAGTAATAACCACTTTTTGAAATTTTGTAAATTTTATTTTGCAAAATGGACTTCATTTATGGATTCAGAGTATCGAATTTAGCCTAGGGTGAAATTTTGGTACTTTTCGGATAACTTTCATAATCTGATGAATAATGAAAATTACTAAATTTTAATTAAAAACAACTTTTTTAGTCGAAATAATTAGTAGTGATAAATTATTAATTTGAGTGGTTTTAAAGTATATTTAGAATATATTTTTACAATTTAATACAATGTTGGTCATTGGATGTAATTTCTCATTTAAACCAGTTATAAACAAGTGTCAATCTTTTGATAGTTATTATCTCTTAAAAACACGCTATTTGTTGTGACAACGGAAATTAATTATAAAATTAATTAATGCAACTTAAATGTTGGGAATTTTTTAAAATAGAAATCATTTTTGAATTCGGAATATCAATTATATCTTAGGGTAAAATTTTGGCATTTTTCTGAAAATCTTCAATTTTTGATGTATAGTGAAACCACTAAGTGGTAGGTTAAAAACTGAATTTTGCATAAAACTAAATTTTACCTCTTCTGTGAATGGAATTTCGAAAATCCGATAGACACGGTTGATATCAGTAAGTAAAATGTGGTTCAATGAGATAAAAATAAATTTTTGGTGAATAATAACTTTTTACTTTTTTTTACCGCGGTTAATAGTAAATAGGGTAACTAAGGGTAAATATGACATTACTATTACCCAAACACATGTCCTAATTCTATTGGATAAGTGTAATTCGACCAAAAACAACCTTATGAATATAATATGACCATTTAGGTCCACTTGGATTAGATTATGACATTTAATATTATTTTATTTAATGAATAGTTAAAATAGTTAAAATCAAAGTTTAATAAGTAAATCATTTTTAATATGAGGTTATACATAAGATAAATTTGACTATAAATATTAATTACAAATCTAACAAGATTTCATATATAATTGTATTTTATTTGTAATTTTTAGACATTAAATAATTTAATTTATTTATGACACAATGATGATGCAGTAATTATCTTATTAATGAAATATTGACATAATTGATGTTATAAACACCAAAATAAATGTAATTTGAGACTTTTAATGAATTACACTAATTTTCTAGGTTACTATGATATATTAGTGTTGATTTAATCAACTTGGTTCGAACATATAATTCTGTTATGACTTTCAAAAAATCATATATCAAATAGTGTCAAAATTGACACAAAATAGGTTTTAAATCAAATATTATATTATTAATTGTTATTTTATTCTTAAAAATCTAAGGTTCGGCCAAATGACTTATATAAGGATATATATATATTAATAGTTAACAATTTTGGGTTAGTTTGGCATGTTATAGTAAGTGTATTAACCATATAGTGTAAGAAAACAAAAAGACACGGTAAAAGTTAAATTATTTAACTTAGAGTTAAATCTAATTGATAAGGTTAAAATAATAACCTAAAGTTGTCTAAATCCTATTGGTTGATAGGATTCGACCCATCCCACTTTATCTTCGAAATAAGACCCTTTGGAACCATTATAAACCGATTTTGACTTTAATATAAAATAATATTTTGAGATATTCCTAAGGTGCCCCTCTCCTCCCTTATAAAAGGACACCTCCTCCCCCTCCTCCTCACACCAATTTGAGCACTCAAGCTCGGCCAACCACTGCCAAAATCCCTTATCCAATTCCATAGAATAATTCTAGAGGTCCTGGTATTCTTAAAAGACCAATCTTAGTTCCCTAAGTGGAGGATTCAAAGAGGCGTTTCAAAGAAGAGGTAATATCCATTACCGATCTTTTAAATTTCATTCTTCTTCAACTTATTCTTCTTTAGTATTTTCATGACAAAGTAATAACATCAGTATTACTTACATACTGATATGTTATTATAAATATGAAACAACTCTAATTAACCTTCTATCCATCCTACAGAAAAGGAAATCACCGCGCGTGCGTACGTACGGAATACCGTCTCCACACTGTGGTGTAATCTATTTTCCACCACCACCTTAATAGGATGGGTATAATGGTGTAATGAGTAACTATATATGATTATTATAAAGTTATATTGATACTTAAATAGTCTACATACACTTCAACACAATTCCATGACCATGGGAACGATATCATCGCTCGTGCGTACGTACGGACTACCGTCTCCACGACGCGATGAGATTCATTCTCAATGATTAACCATTCATTAATGATTATAAAGTATATATAATAAGTACTAATGAAATATATGACATAATAATGATACTGGATTTATGTAAATTTATATGTATGTCATCTACTTAATTCCATTCACTTCAATAAGGAAACGAAAACAACGTTCATGCGTACGTACGGACTACCGTCTCCATGAACGGTGTATTTCATTCCATTTATCGATATATTATATATATATATATATTCTGAATATATATTATATATAAATCATGTTTTACATTATGGATATAAGTAATCATGATCCAAGTAATCATATTAATAATTACAAGTTAAAAACACGAACGGCAAATGAGACGATTTTACCCAAAACGCTACTTTAACATGAATTTACAAAAGAACGGGAAATATAAAGTCATAAGTGGACCATATAAGATATAATAACAATGAATATTATTCTGGAATAAGTCAATAACATGATTTAAATCATTATACAGGAGGTTCGGACACTTACAAAGCAAGTCGGACCTAAGGTAAGGGAAATATCACAATCTCACTTTTATCCGAGATTGTTTTTACTTTGGTAATTACTGGGGTGTATTTTATCATCCACATCTATGTTTCCTAAATATGTAATATTTATATCCTTCTACAATAGTTTATATCCAATTTTACCCTTCGGTGATTTTGTAGTAAAAGATATGAAAGGAATCTTTTTTCGTTTTTCACACGAGGTACTTTTTTGACTTTTCCGACAAAAGTACGAGAAGAATGTTTTTTTTAAATTATACGGCATGAATGGATTTTTAAAACATTATTTCTAAGAAGCTTCCTTTACAAGTTTTCAAGTTTATTTTTAATCAACTTCTTTTATTTTAAAGTTGTATGACATGTTAAGAAAGGAAAAACGTTTTTTGAAGAAGAAATGATATTTTTCTCAAGAATGGAGTTCAAGTTTTTAATCAAAATTATTTTCCATCTAAGATAATAAAGGGTATTGTTTTTATCCCTATTATTACATTGATTTTATTATGTTGTGATGGAATTATTTTTATGAATTCATTTATTGTATATGAATTGTTTTATGATGTTTAAGATTCCCATTTTTATTACATGGGTTATGCAATGATGTATGGTTTATGATTTTGTGGCACACATAAGAATGGTTTCATTATGAGATGGGTGGGACCTATATCTCCCTCCAATGCATTAGGTAAATATTTTATATCTCATTAGATAGACATGGCTGGAATGGTAGGTTATACCAGTTCAGTGAAACAGGACTGAAACGAGGGTGACTCGGTTCAGAAAGGGACTTTGTCCACTAAGATAGTCTTGGCAATGAGTCTTGACTAACAAGAAATGATTCTCTATGATTATGTGTGAATGCCACGAAGTTTCATATTTTAAGTTATGATTATTGTGATTACATTTCACTGCCATGATTTATCCCATGTTATAAAATTATTATCTCTTTTGCAGGTTAAGATTTCCAAAAGTTATGTGCTTGTGTATACGATGAGAATTATATTTCTTTTGTTTACCCTTACTGAGAATTTGAGCTCACCATTTTATGTTTTCTTTTCCCCATGATATAAACAAAGGTTTTAGGTAAAAAATAAGGGAAGATCTTTATGGGAGATATTGGAGATCTTTCACCACGATTAGAAGATTACGTTTCGAGATTCCAAAGACACTAAACTATTACGATCTTTGTGTGTGTATTTTTTGTTATGTACTTTGTATTCCGCAAAAGTAATTTAATGTTCATGTGCGTTAAGATTAGGGACTTTACAAGATCCACCTAAATAAATGGTTAATTCATGTATTTAGAAACAAATAGTTTAATAAAAAAACATACATGAAGATGGATGTTATTCTAATAATATTATTGAAATCAAACTGAAATAGCTTCTATTTACCCATTATTTTCTCACCCACTAAACATTAAAATCAAAGTATATCAATAAACATTATGGTTTAATATATACAAATATTTCTTTAATAAAACTAATTAATGGTTTCATTAGAGATTCATGGTGTAATCAAACCGTCTCACCTAGATAAATGTTTAGTCTCTTATTAATTTTAGACTCATTAGTAATTAATCCAAATCAAACATCATATACTATAATGTAAGGAACAACCCATCTCAAAACTAAAACAATAAACCTTAAACTAATCCTATATATTAAATGACTATGAATATAAGAACAACACAAAAACAACACTCATCATAATATAATTTTACTCATGCTATCACATTTTTTGAAACCATATACAATGAGCATGCCTTATTAGTATGTCGTAATACTTTTCTTCCTAAAAAATCACCTAAAATTCAACCCTTGAATGTCCCTTGTTTACCTAAATTATAAAAATAAAAAAAAATTAAAATGAATGAATAAATTAAATATACCTCCCTTAAAAAATTCTATTTTAGAATAACAATTGACCAAAAGTCATACATGATATCCTTTTATTTTTTTTATTCACATTCCTATCAATACAATAGAATAATCAACTATTGATTAACATCATTCTATGAGATAATGAAATAATATTCAATGTCCTGTATATTTATTGAAATTCATCTTCCTACCCAATATTTTTATCTATATCCATATTAATGTTTTTAAACAACATATAAAAAGAAGATGAGTAACCATACCCCTATAATTAAAATGTATGAAATAATTATGTCTCTAACATAATTTATGTGTTATATTAGTGTTGTTTTGTCGTGATTTCTTCCTTAATTGACCAAAACTAATTAGATTTCATAATTATGATCCTTTATGGAATTAAAGGAAAGGAGTTTTCCATTCAATTAATTATCTATATTAAAAATTTAATTTTAATTATTATCTTCATACATGTATATATAAAACATAATTATATAATCAAATATTTTATTAAATTTATGTATTAGGTGATAGTAAATTTATGACTTATGGGATCCCCCAATTGATACCTTTACACACGATCTGCATAATTTCCAGTGAAACATTTTCTAGATCTTGAATAACACATTAATAATTATTGGTTATTGAAAAAATAGATTTTTCAGACATATACATGTATGTAATTAGTTATATTCATATAGTTTAACAGTCTAAATTTCCTTTGATTTTTTTTCTAATCAATTGATATAGAATGAGATTGATTGAACACATAACATGCATTATTCATTACTTCTCTCCACAATACATTGGTTACTATTTTTTTAGTGAATATTTACCTAGTTATATAAATAATATTTACATTCACTTCCAAAAACATGGTCACATATTCTACATCCCCCACCTATATACTTTTAAAAATATCACAAGCATTTAAGGATAGATATTTCAATTGTTAAAATGTGATACTCAAGCGGGTCATTAATTTAATTTTCCACTATCATCATTTTGAATTTTATGTTCCACTATTGAATTTATTTATATATTCAATGTGCTATTAAAGTATTGTCACGACCTGCCTTCACCAAGATGAGGGAAATGATATCAGATTGCCAGACCCTTCCTTTTTCCAGTGGAAGGGGAGATAATGACCCCTAAGACCCGCCTTCAATAGGTCCCGGAGTGGCGAATAACACCAAGGGTATAATATCACACACTAAATGGAAGGCATTACCCCTTTTTCTATTAATCGGATCAGGAGATAAGATGATGGAACCCAACAACACAAAACTAAAAGTGTAAGAAAAACCAAAACAACCATTCCCATATGCATGTTCCAAAAGTAAATACCACTAAGTACAAAGTGACTACAAAGGTAAAGTACCAAAGAATGAAAAACAACAACTACAACTGTCCCAAAGGTCATGCGCTCTTATGGTCCCGCGCGATCCCCAAAGTCATCCTGGAAACCTGAAACAGTTTTATATACGTAGGGTGAGCATAAAATTATACTCAGTAGGGAAAAACCTAAAGCACTCGTGCACAAGTTGGGAGGCATACTAATGCCTAGTGAGAAAAGTGATAACCAAGAACTTAATAAGGAGACTAACCATCCAAGCCTCACCAATGTACACTCCCCAAATAACGCAAGTCAAGTAAAATATAATAACAGAACATCGTTGTTTGGGTACCACGCGCCACTTTCCCACTGATTATTGAAGACATCCTACGCATCGAAACAATCCCCCCATTCTCACTGCAGTCCCACTACCACACCCCGCCCGCACACACCTGGGCCATAACCTCACGCAGTCCCACTGCCAAACCCCGCCCACAAACAACTGGGCCACAACTATCTCACGTAACCACACCTGCAAACAACTAGGCCAAAACAACCACCATCACGCCTGAAGACACCTAGGAAAGAAGATCCACTACCACGCCTAATGACACCTTGGCCTCATCCCAAAGACACTTGGGAAACCACCTGCCCACATACACCTGGGCCATAACCACCACACTACCCTGGCCAAAGGTTCATGGGCTAATAATGGACTTCAGTCCATCACAGTTTGCATGAAGATACTTGGGCTATCCGGGAAAGGGGGTAGAAAGGAGCTAATAACCAGCCACTAATAGAAGTGTTGGGAAAACACCCTCCCCCATGAAATGGGGGTGTTGGGCACTAAGTGCTCAACTTTGGTGGGGTGCGAATAAGAAACACAAAAATACAAGTATATGTATAGGTAACAAGCACTAACCCAATGTTTAGGTTTTTCTTCAGCCTTCCTAAAGAACACATTCAGCACCCATGTCCATGTCACAACCCACACAAAACCAAAACACATCTGTCTCATCATTGTTTTCATGTTTAGTAATAATGTTAGATGAGATTTCTGCACCTACTTGGGAAACTAGAAAGCATATTCACAAGCCAAGGAAAGAGTACAGTCAAACACCAACTTAAACATTCACACTTAGTTCCCTTGTAAAGTCACAACAACAAAGGGATAAGTGAGATCCCTTGAAGTACAGGAACCAAAGAAAACCCGAATGTATAACACCATGTCCCCAGGAGCCAACGGTTTCACAAAAACAGAGGATCCCACCCAAATTCATGATATAATCAAGGTAACCACCCTGCCTTAAATTCACAACCACTGGAAGCATAACAACAGGGGATCTCATTCCCACCCACATCACCCAACCATCGGCCCGTGAAGGAAAAACAACAAACCACTACCACCAAAGAAAGCCTGACCCATGCCAATATTTTTAGATTTAAATGATTGAACACACTCTACGATTCCAATTCCGCCAAACTTTAACCGGGGTTATCACAAAAAAAAGCGGTGATCCTGGTGCATTAAATCTATTTCGCTGGATTTATGTAATTAACCAAATTCCTTTACAGGAAAGGGTTCACAAAAACAATACAATCCATTTAAACATCACCACAGGTAAGGGTTCGTTAGTGCACAGAGAAATACCACCAACGACCATGATTTTCAGTAGGCATAAGCCACCACAATTTAGAAAAAAAGATCATAAAACATTGCAGCATCATCGATCACAACCCCCCCTTTTGTTCTTTAGAGTCCGTTCATTATCTTCATTATGGTTCGGGTTTATCCAATTCAACAGAATCAAAAGCAAGCCCACCCTTATGATACACAAAAGGAGTGACGAAGGAGAAATTCCCTACATGACTGATCAACAAGATATGATTTTCTTCACCCGCTAGGAACAGAAGATGCGCGATTTGCAGGGGTGGGGTCTTAGAAACTCAAGAAATAGCAGACGAAATGATGGGTGGGTTATCGAGAAAAGCAGAAAACCACAGAGAACCCTTTAGTTTATAGGTCCAGGGACGGTTGAGATAAGAACATGAAACCGCATAAGGAGCGGGGGTCGTCGGTTGACCACGCGGCCCCACATGTCATTAAAGGGGTCCTTGCCTTTAGGGGCAGTTTAAACAGACACAACCCTCACTAAATCAAACGCCATTAATTGGCGTTATTGGGACTTAAAACAGGCTTAAAGGGGTCAAATAGATTTTAAAACCCAATTTGTGCAAAAAGGAGGTGCTACTGGAAAAACCTGTGGGGGTAGGCTAGAGCTACCGGTAGCCGAGATAGCGGTAGGGTGCAGCTACTGGTAGCCGAGCGACCGGTTGGCTACAGCTACCGGTAACCGAGATACCGGTAGGAAACAACCACCAGTAGACTGAGATACCTGTATCCGAGCTACCAGTAGGTGGCAGCTACCGGTAGACCGAGCATCCCGTAGGACGAGCTACTGGTAGGCTGCAGCTATCTGTAGACCGAGCGACCGGTAGGCCGAGCTACATGTAGAATGAGCTACCAGTAGGACGAGCTACCTGTAGGCTGCAGCTACCGGTAGGCTGAGCTACCGGTAGGCCTGCTACCGGTAGGCTAAGTCTACCAATAGGCCTATCGTGGGTCAAAATTCACCGAGAAGTTGGGATGGCCTCCCAGACCACCCAGAACACCTCAAGCATCAGATTTTTACTAAGTAATGGACCTCCAACAACCCGGGCCATTAAATCAGATACTTCTCAAACTATTCTCATCCTCGAGAATCAAAACAACTCACAAGGAAAGAGAGGATCCGAACAACCACCTCGAAAGATACCTCTCATGAGTGAACCCCATCATTCACTAAAAACACCTTTCTCTTAAGAACCAAGCAACATACCATGTTAGACTACCCAATCTGTGGGTTGGGGAGTCTCTTCCCCCATGCCAAGATACTATCCACATTGGGTGGCACTGAGTCTCTCACATGGGTTTAATCGACTCTACCTTAATGCGTCTTGATTAGGGGTCTGATCCTCCCCGCCAGGAATTTTCACACTCATTCAGAGAGGAAAGAAAAAAAACCCGCATATTTCACTGCCAACAACGTAAAACGATCCACCACAACAAGTGTAAACAGAACATAACAAAACTCAAAACAACTCTTGGTACTGGGCATGCATCAGTTCTTCCCTCTCCCACATACTCTCCTCAAGCCCACCATGTCTCCATAACACACGAACCAATCGAATCGTTCTCCCACAAAGCACCTTCTCCTTACGGTCCTCGATCATCACTGGTCTTTCCACAAAGATAGCGTCATCTTCGATGTCTAGCTCTCCCCAGTCTAGGACATGTGAATCATCGTGTAGATAACGCTGGAGCTGGGACACATGGAAGACTTCATGTATCCTCTGTAGCAGTGGTGGTAACACTAGCTGATAAGCCACTTTTCCGACCCGCCGAAACACTTCGAAGGGTCTGATGAACCTCGGAGAAAGTTTACTCCCCTTGCAGAACCTCCGTTGTCCACACCGAGGGGATACCTTCAAGAACACATGGTCTCCATCCTCAAAATCCATGGGCCTTATCCTGCTATCATCATACGACTTCTGTCGGTCTTGGGCTGCCTTCATCCTTTCCCATATAATCTGAACCTTCTCAGTCATGCTTTGCACCACGTCGGGGCCAAGGATGCCCGCCTCTCCGACTTCGGTCCAACACACTGTTGAACGACATGGTCTCCCATACAAGTC